>BQNB010038779.1:34240-48024 GCA_026074375.1 Tanacetum coccineum | reverse complement strand
AAAGTCAATGATCACTACATCAAATCACAAGTTAATGATTAAAGTTAAAGACTACGAGCTCAAGACTAAAGATAAAGCATAGTATGCTAGGTTTAAGATTTTATAAAATGGAGTGACCTCCTTTAGGGGGAGATTGTTAGGAATACAAAAATCCTAGGAAATTATCGGTCACTCCATAGATAACTGTCGTTAGCTTGTTTAGTTATTTTTGGTACCTTAATAGGCTAAGTTAGGAAAAGCCCATGGAAAGCCCATGTAAGCCCATCCATGGCCGGCCTCATTAGGGTATTTATACACATCTCCATACCTTGGAGAGGTGGTTGGTTATTCTTTTTTCATACATAATACATTTTCTCTCAAGTTTACTTTCTCTCTCTAAGTGTTCATCCAACCCCCTCTCTCTCACTAAAACAACCTCTCTTCCTCTTTCATGTATGTTATATGATTGTTCTTTAGTGTGATTAAATGGCAAAATATGTTGTAATGGCTTTCAAACTGAATATTTTATTTTGTTAAGAAAATGCATTTTTAGATTTGACAAGTTATCTTTTTTGTTAAAATGCAGATAGATAAAACACAATCACGTGTTGTGGATCTTATTGTGTTAACTCTTCGCTTATCGAATCTTGATATTGTTGCTTCATATGTTTTAGAGGAGGTAATAAGGCCCTGATGCCTACTGCTATCACACCCTGTCCGTGGCAGAAACACGAGAATGCGACGATATTGTTCATCGCATAAGATACAAGATCATACACTTTACAATTTACAATAATGAAACTTGGGTTTGCATGAATCTTTACAAGTTAAGACTTGACAAAATTAAATAATCAAAACCCATCTAGACCCAGTTCCCTTGGGTTACATATTTGCTCTTCCAATACCATTCATATACCTTTGATTTGACACACCTAAAAATGATACTCGAAAACGTCAACAATATTGTTGGTGAGCTCGTAGGTTTGACCTTAAACCCAAAAGCTATGCCAATATCTCAAACAGTGGATAATAGTGTTATATGACAATGAATAAATGCAAACAAACCATAGCATCACCGCTAATCAATAACCATATCTCACTTAAGCACCTAAAGGGCCTACCAGCTGGAGCACTAAAATTAGGGCAGGACCACACACGAACCAGGGTAGGCGTACCCATCCGCTCCAATAATCACACAAATACTGGGTAGGCGTACCCATCCGCTCCAAATAATCATACAACACATAATATTCACATAGCAGTCATAAGCACATAACTTGTCCCAAAAACAAAACCATATTTCGCACAGATCAATTTAAAACATTTCAAAACACATTTGAGTATCATTTTCCCTTAACGGAAAAACAGTTAAAAGTGGGGCTATGAGAACTCACCTCAATCAGCAATCAAAAGCAACCGTACAATCTCAAATAAGGCAAAGCACAAATAATCTCTACGCAAGCGCACAACGGTACTCGGTAACGACCTAATATATACTCACTTTATTAATACTCGTAGAAAATTATCTTATTGTACAAGTGTTCGTGTTTACTCACACAAATTCCTCATTTTTCCCAAAATCCTATTTCAACTTCATATCATTCCAAACTCGTTATCTCATAACGTTAACTTATTACAAAAACCGTCATCTCATTACCAAAACCTTATCCCATTATCAAAACTTTATCTCATATTACGGTTGTGTGGTAATTACGCAAAAACGACTCAAAAACACTCGGGCAAAGTGCGACATCAATACAATATAGCTCAAACACCTCAAATCGTTGGATGATACAATCGACCAAAATACTCAGCGGAAATCTGACAAAAAGAAATTAGCAAAAGCTCGAAAGCCGAAGATAAATAATCCACATTTCTGTAATCGATACAATATATATCTATATCTTTAAATATATATATAAGTATTCAATAATTTAAATAAAAATTATTTTCGTCTTATTATCGGGCTAACGGGGTATTTACAACGTCTCGTTATTTTCATATGTCCATGACCCATAGCTTTTACCTCGACACATAATCTTTCATAAGAATCATCCTTTATTTCCTCAAATCAAATCGACACATCGATTATAAATATTAAATATTTAAGAAAAGGTTTCGGGGAAAATATATCTTTTATCTTGCATTAAAATTTTAAGTAAAATGACAATTTATTAATAAAAACTTTGAAAATTTACCCTTTTTAAGCAAAGTTTCTAAGTATAAATTTCTTTTGAAAATTCGGCATGACCCGTACATCTATATGACTTTTTCCAAGGTTGTAAACCTTAATCCCAAACACTTTTCACAAACCCAACATTTTCCGATAAACACAATATCAATACCTTCAACACGTTCTATCCAACCATAACGAAATAATCCTTTTACATTCGATAAGTCCAACAAAATCCCCTTTAGTCCAAACCAAATCCTTTAGTCCATTTACAGGTCCACTATTTCATTTTCTTGTTATTGGGCCATATGGCCCATTATGGTCTTTAAGTAATTAACCCGATAGCAAAACTTAGTCCATACCTCTTTACATAATTCCAAAATATAAATCAATACCCAATGGACCTTAAGCCCATTAAGCTGAATCAAATATAGTCGAAATCACATATATTTGTGGCTCATTAAGCCGAAATAATAAGCTATAAGCTCATACTATTATATGTTTATAAGCCGAAAACCAAATAAGCCATAAGCTTTTTACATAAGCCAAAACCAAATAAACCATAAGCTTTTAATATAAGCCAAAACCAAATAAGCCATATGCTTTTAATATAAGCCGAAACCAAATAAGCCATAGGCTTGTAATATATGCCGAAAACATAAGCTCAAAAATAAGCCGAAAACATAAGCTCAAAATAAGCTGAAAACATAACCAAATCCAATAACCAAGTCCAATAACCAAGTGGGCCGAGCCCACCTTGGCGTCGGACCAAACAACCAAACGGACCCTTATTGGGCCAAGCCCACACCGAAAATACATAAACTCAAATAAGCTATAACCTAGCTTATTGAATATGCAAAACTTCAAAATAAGCCCTTCAACACGTTCTATCCAACTATAACCTAGCTTATTGAATATGCAAAACTTCAAAATAAACTCAAATAAGCTATAACCTAGCTTATTGGATCTATGGAAACATGTTGGAAGTTTATTGGAAGGGTTTACACAAACTACGATTAGTGTTGTAGCAGTCAATGATAATTTTCTGGTAGCAGGAGGATTTCAAGGGGAGCTTGTTTGTAAGGTAATTTGATCATTCTATACTTATGTATCTATAGTTAAAAGTTCCTTTTTTTCTAGTATGGTGTATAATTTATTGTAAATGTATGATAACGAGAAACTTCAGGTCCTTGCTTGTGACCTTTGATGATTAACTACCTCTTATGAGGAACTAATTAACCATTTATGATACATGCTGATTTAAATCTTCTATGATAAGAAAGCGTTCTTAGTTCAGTTCGGTAAATTTTGTACATGGGCATATCATTATTGCTTTTATGGTACAGGAAACCAAATTATCCATGTTTGACTCAGAAGTCATGGGCAATTCCTTTTTGTGGAGATATCCAGGGTAAACATATAAACTTTATCCATGGTAATGCCTTTCGTTTGTGGATAAAGAAGTCGTGTTTCACCACTGTTCAAAGTGCAGGTATGCACATTAGACTTGAGAAGCTTCCTAATGCAATTGGTCTTATTCTTAACCCATAAAGGTATACGTTTATAATAACCATATACGACTTTGTGTTGATTTAAAGTATCCATGTCTGTTCATAAATTTATTACAAAAGTAATCACCTTTTATATAACCTGCGTCTACTAATCATCAACCCACTATCTATTCTTAACCCGTGTTCTTGAGAAAATCTTCAAAATATTTGTTTGCTTCATTGTGGTTCGTCCGATTCTAGAGAGAGAGAGAGGGGGAGAGATTTTTGTGTTTTTTATTTTCAAAATGAGATGCATGAATGAAATGGCTGAGGTAATGGTAGTTATAAGAGTACTATGAAAGACATGCTAGCTTAAAAATAGCCATATTGTCTTCTCCTTGCTTTCCTTGACCGAATGGATCCTAGGGAGGGTCTCGGGTCTTCATTGCGTTTAAAATTGTTTTTCCATAAACCTAGATTATTCACACGACACCTATCACATTAAATTGCTACAAAAATCTATTTTGAGCCGTTGCAGGCTGACTCCGGACCGAAAACATGAATTTTTGATAAAACTCAACCGAACCTTGCTCATTCATTTAAAAACACTTCAAACCACAAAATATGGTTTGACAACTTATTTTCAACCAAAATTTCACTTTTTTACGATCGTTACAGTCTTTTACCGAATTTCACGAAAACAACCGTTTTTCTGATAACTTTCAAATCTCACACTCACGATTTACGTTTTAAACCAACGTTACTTTATCATTGTGAATTTATTAAATAAATAAACCCATTAACACATCTCAAAATTTATTAAATCTCCACACTTGAACAAACTGTCGTGTCGGTACGCGCTGCGTGATGATTTTTCGCTAAACACGGGAAAACTTCCCGGAAAGCATAGAAAACCTCAAAACCACTCTAAAATAGAAAAAAGAATCAAAAGTGATTCATTTACGAACTCAAAACTCCATAAAACTTCCTGTTAAACTGAAACCGTTTTACACAATAATAGTCAACAGAAGTCAACTTTTCAGCTATCATCAGAAAAACTGACAAGATCGAAAGACTTTGAAATACAAAACTATAATATTTTATAATACTTAGCCCTGGGCACATTACTGGTTATCACAGCTGCTGAAAGTGTTGGAAACGATGTCCTTGGTCCAGCAATATCGGATTCACAAGTAAGTGAATAAATCATTGGTATTATTTAGGTGTCAAAAATGTGCAGCTTGGGTGACAGGTTAAAAGAGTAGTTTTTGTACATATCAGGTTGGGTTGACTAGACACACCTTTTCTATAAATGGATAATGTATACTTATCTCAATAATCAGTTTAGCACATTTAGACACCCATGCTTTCACCTTTAGATGTATGTCATACTTTTAAAGGTGACAGTTCTTATCCATTTACTTATAATAGGGATGATTTGGGTTATATTTTTTCTTTAATGTTTCAAATGGGTTAAACGGGTTAAAAGTCTTTTAAACTATACTCAATTCAAAATCATTATGGAATCGGTTATATTAAGATTCGTAGTCCTACCATCTCATTATATACATGTATTGTCTATGCTCCTGCATATTATCTTAGGCATTGCATTCTGTCCAAGTTTGTTGATTACCTCTTTTGTTAAAAATGTTTTCTGGGCAGAAATTACTAGGGGAATACGTTGCATGGTTTCAATCAAGTAATGTCCGTGAAGTAATACTTTATGAAGAAACTTTTGAGAAAAGATGGGCTTCATGAAGTAGTAAAAGACTTCAGTGGTGTTGCTGCATCCAAGCTATTTGAGCAAGAAATTCGTGAACTGGTGAGCTAGATGTACTAAATACGTATTATATTCTTGCTGAAAAACACCCACCCTTGTGTTAATTTGAAACAGTTTTAAATTGGTCAGATAAATTATGTAAATGTTATATGACCAAACACTCCTACTACAATAAACTTCATATACATTAGGTTGATTATATTTTACATATCTAATGCATTTATACATTATAGGACATTTATAAAAATTGAAAAATCCTTTAGTATCATGTTAAAAACTGTTTTAGTTTCAGTAGCAATTTCTTTTATCAATCATTTATAATATCTTTTATTTCATTTTTATGATCAACAAGATTAATTGTCTGCTTGATTGTTGTGGTTGGTTGTGTAGGTAATATATGTGACGTTTCTTTTCGTTTGATGGGGCGGAGGAAGATGGGGGGGGTGGGGTGCCAAAGTCTTAATGGTAAAGTGTTGAACTAGGGTTGAAGTAGTGGGGTTGGGTTGGGGGGTGGGCTGGGATGGCGATGTTCAGTTGTGCAGTTAGTTAAGGTTGTCAGTGCTCGGTAGTTGTGTGTTTGGGGCGTGTTGAGCGGGTGGAGTAAGGTTGTGTGCAGGTGAGGTGCGACATATATTGTTAACTAAAGAACTTATTGTTTTACTTTTCAGGGGGAAGTGTCTGTTTCTCGTTGTACCGTTTTTAATAAGCTTTTATGTGTGTTCGTTTACCTGGTCTCCTATGTTATTTGCTTATACAAATTGTCCCGGCAGCAACGAACGCAGCGTGGGACGCGGTTTTCAGTGGGGGTTTGATAGGGTGGGTATGCTGTTGAAAGTGTCAGTTGTAGGTTTTGGGCTTTTGGATGGGGGGACGGGGGGTATTTAGGGGGGTGGGTGGGGGGGTGCAATCGGGGGTAGTTCGAGTTTGGCCTTAGGGTTTGGGGGGAGAGCGTCTAGTTTAGGTTTTGGTAGTTTGGTTCGAGCTATGAGGAGGAGGTTATTCTTGTTTTAATGTGAGCGTAAGTTAGTCACTTTATTTGGTGTCTGTGTTCCTTGTGAGTCCAACTTTGCCATCACACCACGCCTGTTAGGTGGGATACAATATAACAAAGGAGCCGATTGTGCAATTTTTTGAACGGTACATGAACCTAATGTTCTAAGCCATTAACTTACATGTCAGGTTTTTTGCAACATTTATTTATCTACTATTATATATCGTATTATTGAATTTTTTTTTTATCGGATTGAGATTAATCACACTTGTTACCAATCGCCTACTCGCTAAACATCGTGTTATAATACTAGGCGAGTACCCGCGCATAGCGGCGGAAATTCCTAGCGGCAGATAATTAACGATATACGATATTGTGGTAAGTGTTTCATGTAAAGTTCAAAATATAACGTGAAAAGATCAAAATGAACTTGCAAACACTCGTAACATGCGGCAAATTCTTAACATGCATCAAAAAAGACATTTATTGAAAATGAAAGTAAAACATTACATCGTTATTATGAGATAAATCTAACAACGCACGTTACTCGTCGCGTAAAACTTCTTGGTACACGACATTTGAGGTGTAGACTCCCTCTTGACCAAACTCTTTTTCTGGTTTCACTAATACTTTGGTAGTTGCACGTGGTATCCCTCTAGACAACGCAACATAAAGCTGGCCATGCGAGAAAACAGAGTCGGGCAAATAGACACCCACATTTGGAATTGTTTGCCCTCGGCTTTATAACGGCAAATAGTTATACTGATATTTCGATTAAGCATTTTGTGTAACGTTTTGTGTAACCAAAACATCACTATAACCATAATTTAATGGCTCATCACGTTAATTACTTTTCAGAAAGACACACATGAGTGTGAGCATATGAAAAAATAACGAAGGATACAAATACAATGAAAAAATAAATATTACAAACAGTGTAGATGGCACCATGCGAACCCGAGCGGTGAGCATGCATTATATCAATAATGAGATCCAAAGTCAAAAACAACATCCTTATAAGTAGAGATAAACTTCAAACGTTTCACATAAATTAACAATCAACAGACTCTTTACTATACAAAGTGTTGCACATAAATTAACAATCAACATAGACTCTTGCTATACATAACACATGATTAGTATGTAACAACTTAACTCATTACAAGTAACAATGATGTGTGCTTAAACACACATCTTTATAACCTCAGAAAATACTATTAATTGGACTAAAAATACTAAAATATGCTTAATTATATTGCAAATATGGTTGTATTGTGTTTTTATGTCTTGCATGTACTAAGGATTGAAAACGAAGCAAAAACGGGAATTATTGGGCTCGATTTGATCAAGTTTAATTATTATTCAAAGTCAAGACGAAGCCGGAAATATTCTTCGAGCATGCCAATGGAAAGAGCACGAGAATTCAAGTTCAACGGTGCCTTCTTTGTTTATTGGGTCGGCCTGTAACCCGTTATATGAGCCGGGCCAGCCCATATTATTGCTAGCCCAAGTCAATGATTAAATTAACCAGCCCATGACCCAACAGTACCATACGCAAGGCCCATCTCACCAAGCCCAACTTGAATTCCATCTTTTGATTTTTGAAATGCAAAGTGAAATGGAGTAGCAGAAACAATCACGTGCCCTCCGAATAAAAGACTTAACCTCGCGTGAGGTTCCACTACTTAGTTTTGGGCCAATTATGAGCCTTTCGTGGCCTCCTTTTTATGAACTCAAATTTGCTCACACAAATGAAATGAATTGAGAATAGGTGCATGTGAATGGATGTGTGGTGGAAAAGCATGCGTTGGTTTTACGCAAAGTTTGTGATTGGTGGATCTAAAAGGTGTACGAGGAAACGATCACGAGATACATACATGCGTTTTCATTACGCATTGATTTCACTCGAAAATTACCAAAGTATCCTCACCAACTCTTGGACTATAAAAAACATACGCATGCATTAGTAATAGGTGTGGTAGTTTTTAGATAACACAAAAAGAGTTCTACTTTCTTTGTATTTCTTTATTTTCAGCTTATATTTTTTAGTAGCTTATTAATTTTGTAAAAGCTATTTTAGCTTATTGAGGATTATTGTAAATGAGAGTGTGGCTTATTTTATGAATGAAAGTGGTTTGAAGTTTGGCTTATAATCTTATTCTCCTTTTTTCTTATTTTTTGTCTTATTAAGCTTATTTGATTCAAAAGCTTTTTGATGTGCTTATCTGGAGCTTATTTCCAGTTCGAATAAGCTGTTAAATAGCTTGTTTCGATCTAAGTTTAAGCTTATATTAAACAACATTTTAACCTTAGGTTTGGTGTGTACGGGTTGCATAAATGATATGAGAATTCGAACACGAAGTAAGATAATATCTTTGACGACATATAGGTCATATTTGCAATATTTTGCGTTTAGTGAAATCATCTGCAATTAATTACAATGGTGAAAAATGTCTAGTGGTTTTGGAAGAGAGTTGAGTTTGTGAGTGAGGCTGCAACGATGTATATTGCATTTATAATGCACATAGAGGGCCATGTATATTAAGAAACAATTTGAACTTGTCAATCAACATAATTTATTCCAAAAGTTATGTAAATAAATGATGGTTGAAAAGGTATTTGTTAACTTTCAAAATTAACAATATATTTATAGAGTTTCTAGGTTGTTTGCACAAATATGTACATGGTATTTAAATCACCAACATTACCATACGATAACAGTAATCGATGTGTAATTAAATTCTCGAGGAATTATAGTAACATTATTAAGTTACCTTTCGCATGTTTGAATCAAAATAAATTGTTAGTAAAATAAGATTTTCAAAACAATATATGTTTTAATCATAATAAATGCATTGTTTACTACTTAATGATCATATCAAATATACCAAAATAAAAAAATAGATTTATAATAAAGACAAATTTGTCACATTTTATTACCATTTCAATGAACAAAAGTCAACTGACTACCATATTTTTCAATCGTCCAATTATGTATTTTATTGATTGAATACTTTCAATAATTTCTTAAGATAAATTAAGTTTTTCACTCATTCAATATTTCAAATAATTCAAATTCATATCACACCAAAATTCAAAGTTGACAATCAATATTCAAGATTCTCAAGTTGACTATGACATAATACAATAAATATTCGAGTAAATAAACACAGTTTACACAATAAAATGACAACACTTCTAACAAAATATAGACATAATTTAAATGCCAACCAACTACAACATTATTAAGAAAAAATCAATAAATTATAAGAAACAATTAATAACAAAGTTACCACAAATTTAGGTAACAAAATTCATAAATAAAACTTATAAGCAAACAAAACAATCTATTCAAACAAATTTACACAAAAATAAATTTTCAATAAAATTTAATAACAAATTTTTCAAGAAAACCATAGAGGATTCCGGCAAGGCAGCGGGTTCAACAAAAATGCCGGCAAGACTGTCTCCAAAGATTCCGGGGAGCCAATAATTCTGACGAGCCACAAATCAGGCGAAGATAGATTCTGGAAAAACATAACTGTTATAATAAACTTATAAAATCTCGGATCTATGCATACGTTTTATAGATCGATAAACAAACATTTGGACGTTACAGCAGCGACGACAACTCTCGGGTGAGACAAAAGCGGCATCGGCATGATGTGGCTGAAAAAAACGCAAAAAAGTTAATGAATGGTCATAAATATATCAAAAAACTAAAGAAAATACATTAAAAATAAAAACAAATTTTGTTATTTTTTATAAGTTAAAAACGAAACATGAATAAATACTTGAAATAAATCTATATCTAACCAAATCCGGCGAGTAAAGTGGCGGCAACAGATTTTCCGGCGAATCCACCGACGGCCAAATTTTTCCGGCGAGTCCCGCGAAATAAAACCAACTTATTCCGGCGACACCCACTGCCAGCAATATTTGCAACACCTACAAAATATATAAATCCTCAAAACATGTCAAATTATATAGATTTACTAAAATATAAAAAAATACCTTAAAAAAATTTAGCGACGGTGGGTGAGCGACGGCATCTGGCGGTGGTGGGGCGGCAGCCGAGCCGGCGGTGGTGGGGTGGCGACTGGTGGTGGTGGGGCGGCAACCGCCGGTGGTTTGAGAGAAACTGATTGAGTTTTGAGAGAGTGGAGTGTGATGTTGTGTGTGTTTTGAGTTTTGAGTATTTTGTTTTGAGATATGTGTGTTTGTGTACTGAGTTATATACTTTCTTTACGTACAACTGTTATATGCGTTTCATCATTAATTTTTTAAGTCAATCAATCATGAGTCAATCAATCAATCATGATATGCGTATTAAAAGGTTTCCAATTGGTCAATCTAGCCCGTTCTTTCTTTTTCAGTTTTAAAGGTTTCCAATGGTTTTCATAGATGAGTCGTGCAGCATTAAATTTTTAAGTTTTGAGTTTTAAGTTTTCAGTTTTTCAAAAATTGTGTCATAATGCTTTATAGATAGTATAAATATAGATAGATATATTTAACCATAATCCGAATTGATGGTTTTAGCGTCGAGGTCGCTACATATGTCATATATCATTGGAATGCTGATCAAAGCAACCATTTGAATACGCCACCAATAGATTCAAATACTTAAGTTGCTCGTAACTCAGGTGTAAGAATCTGTCAAAATCTTACATATGTATCATAAACAAGTTTCGACCATAATCCCGAACGAGTACGATTTGAGAGTGATAATGAAAAAACAACACTCAAGAATTATTTTCATTGTGTTTTAGATATATCATCTTCTGGAAACTGCGTATCACCACCATGGCGTGTGCCTGTATGTAAAGAAAAAACAAATAGATTGTATTAGACTAAATCTTGTGTTAGTATAATACCTCGAAAATAACTTAACGACATAGATATGTTAGTAAGTTTAGATGTAAATATTACCCCATTTGGTATTCTAATGATAAATTTCGTAATAATTAATATGGTCAAGTAAACCAAAATAATAACATCATATTCACAATAAATATTTTGCATCCATAAGTACAGCAAGTATATGGGGGTCGGTTATGAACGTAAACAAATGGCAAATACAAACCGTTTTATATATTTAAGCAATAGTCAATATGACTTGGTCAATTATGATAATCAGTTATAAAAAATATTAGGGGTGTTAAAAAAACCGTGAAACCGAGGAACCGAGCCGAACCGCTCAATCCGAAACCGAAAAAACCCGAAACCGAAGAAACCGAAACCGAAAAAAACCGAAACCGAAAAAACCCGCTTATAATGGTTCGGTTTCGGTTTTTACTTTTAGATATCCGCGGTTAACCGAACCGAACCGTGCATATTATAAATGATTATTTTCTAACTAATATTCAAATAATTGTACAAGTATTAACCGATTATCGCAATACTTTTATTGTATAACGATTTTTTCGCTCATAAAGTAAACATTTGTAAAAATTTATGTGTGAAAATTGATTAATGTGATCGTAATCTATAACGTTGAGTAATATTTTTTTGTTAATACATTATATATGAATATTTGAATGCAATTATTGTAACGAAATACTTAAGTTTTATATGACTTTTAAATTCAACGTCATTTAATTTTACTAGAAATACATTTTATGTTCTGGACTATGTTATTTCTTATACGGTTAAAACTCTATTAAACTCAAAAAAAAAAAAAACAAAAAGGCAACGGTTAACCGTGACCCGAACCCGCGTAACCGCTCACTTAGGGTACCCCTGTCCGGTTTACCCTACTAGTAACGTACGGCGACGGATAGTAAAATTAATTACCCGCCCCGCGATGGATAGTTTAAATCTTTCAACTAACCGAACCGAACCGCCCCGCGAACACCCCTAAAAAATATATACGTATTTGACATTTTTATAAATAAAGCTAAGATATCATATATAATAAATAAAAATTAAATATCAGTTATGAAAGGCTTTCGTTTTAATCGTAAATATATTTAATTTTTCATTTATTATATATGATATCTTAGCAATTTATAAAAATGTCAAATACGTATGTTTCTTGGTTGAACTCTTATATTGAGGTGTACTTGCGGTGCTTTTCAAATGATCGAACATTTACTAACTTACACATAGGAAAGTAGGTCATTAAAAGTTTACAATGGTTAATAGTAATAATATGCAAGATCATTTTTTATGATACTACTATTATGGACTTACTTAAGGTCCATGAGTTTGAAGTTTCATTTTTCCTCGATGTATTGTTTAAATCGTAGTTGGCCAAACATTCAGTCTTATTGTATCCCGATCACATCTAGCATACAAAATTTTCGTGTTACATTCATAATTGGTAGAAAGAATCATAAAATGTTTAAGGCTTCAGTTTCACATTCCAATATCTTCTTAAAAGGTTTGAAATACCATGAAAATATTCACACTTATTGGTCAGTCATGCTATTAACGCTTAGACGCATTCCGTTCAGCACAATGCAATAAGAAGGTTGCAAGATCATTTCTGCAATACAGTCATGCTAGAATTAGTAGACACACTCAAACACTCCTTTACATTTTGGCGCCTTGTAAAATTTCAAAATAAACATATGAACATAATCAAAGACTTGAAAAAAATATAGAGAAGATGTTTCGAATTCCATTACCAATTTTTTTTAGAGAATGGAATTCCATAACAAAATGATGTATTGATATATTAATGATATACCTTCTCATCCATTATGATCATATCTAGATCGATCACTTTGGGTCTGCTGTGAATGGGGACTCACGCTTTCATGAATCATGGCTTTTATAAGCGCCATTAACATAATTCTCCCCACATGTATTAATAGAAGAGATTGTAAATTGTCAATCAAGAAAATTAATTGTTATGCATTTCAAAGAATGTCTTGAATAACAAAGAAAATAAGCGAATCACACTTTAATACATACCCAAAATAAAACGCGGTTTAATTACTACGAGGACTAGGAATTGAATTGTGGGGGGCAAAATATTTTTTTTGGCAATAGCAACAAAATACGGCAAAAAAACTAGGATCGAAATGAAAAATTAAGTATTGTGAGCATTTTAAGAGCACAGGGAGTCGTGGTGCCAAACTCTTGGTGCCAAACTCCAAAAGTGGTGCCACGTCAGCAAAATGGAGTTTGGCACCAGAAATGCCATGGCACCAGAATTCAGTGGGAGTGGTTTGGCACCAGAATTCTGGTGCCATAGCATTTTTTTTAAATAAACTCAAATTAAATTTTATTCAATTAAAACATATTAAACATTACATAAAACTTAAAAATTACATAAAACTTAAACATTATTAAACATTACATAAACAAAAACACAAACTACTCATCATCATTATTCCATAGATGTTCCACAAGGTCTTTTCGAAG
>BQNB010038779.1:13452-34226 GCA_026074375.1 Tanacetum coccineum | reverse complement strand
GATTCAGATTAAATAAAAAGAGAGTTTTTATTTCATTGATTTTGGTATATTTTGACAAAGATCCGTGAAAAGGGCCAACAATCTACATGTGTGTTTAGCAGCAGAAGGTCATTACAACTTTGGACTGTAAAAGAAGATCATATTTAGTACAAGTATCCACCATATAACATAACTCACCAATATCATAAGGGTTCTGGATTCCTATAAGGCCATAACTTGAATAGAACAAACGTTCAATAAAATACAATTATCCAGAGATATATAATACCACTTAGCGGTGTTTTGAACTAATTATCTGAGTCTTGCATTTCTTTGTCGTGGATAGTCAATTTCTAGTCTTTGGATATAGCGATACTAATTATGATTATCCAGCTACATATGGTCAAATAACTAGTTTACGAATTGCTGAACAAAATCAATTTTTGATTATCGCAAACTTCCATAACTGATAGCACAAGAAAAAATGAGCAAAAAGTAATAACTGATAGGAGATGAAGCAGACCAAAAAAGATATCCCAGATGTACCAGCACTGTTAGAATCGTTCTTCCCACACGTTAAGTCCACAGTTCCAATAATTCGTCGTGTCACTTTCTGGTGTTCTTTGCCTCTAATCTGCGTTTTATCCATCCACAAGTCTTTAGAATCCAACATAGGAATCTGATGTGACCCTTTCCTCGTGTTTTTCTTCTTTACTACAGCATTGCATGAGCCACTACCATTCAACGACATCATTCGTTTGAGCCTTTCCTTCGACCATTCACAGTCTATCAAAACTGGCGCAATTTGCATCAAAAGCTCTTCTTTCCAACAAGTACTATTTGATGAATTCTAATTTTGCCTTCTCATGATCCCTTCATTTGTTATTGTCAATGTTGATACCAACCTACACAAGTTACAAAACCATTTAGCCTAACAACAAGGTGTGATACTTTTCCAAAACTCAAATGACCATAAAACTATAAACTTGCTCATAATACACGGAAACTTTCAGCTTTGTATAGCCACCTCCAAACGAGCTCCTTTTGTTGATGGACGGTGGTACTTTAGTGCAAAGTTAAACTTGTCGACTTTGCTTCTGTGACATAGCATTAGATAGTGAATGTAAGATAGCAAAATATAGATTATTTGCACCAAGCTGAAATGATTAAAAAAATCTCTATATACAGATTTTTGAGCATAAAGCAGATAACTGATCAGGCCGGCATTGTTCAGATGCAATAAAATGTAGCCTCATTTTTTGCGATTATAGCATACTCTATTTTCAAAATATTACAGCTCTAAAAGTTAAAGGCATATGGCATGACTAAAGGGGTAAAGAACCTACAACCACATTTTAACATATACTTTTAGTTATAGAGAACCTGCAATTACAGAGATTATTTTGACCCTAGTTGGTTTGTTTTAAACACCCTAGACTAGTCACGAAAGCACATACAAAACCCTTTAATAAAGTCGATGAAAGAAGATAGAAATCATGTCTGCAAACTATAAATACCAGCTTATTGTCTGCTAACTATAATTTCCTGTTGTATGCAAACTATAAGTATATACAAATATCGGTATTTTCAGCTTACAATGCAGTGTGTTACTCTTCGGAGTACACCATTTTTTTGTTTTCACATTACCATTGAAAGTCAACAAAATGTTTGCAGTTGTCAAAGGATCCACCCCACTCTCAACTCCGATTCAATACAAAGTTAAACTAGAACACGTTGAATTCTAGCCACAACAGCTTCTGCCACATTATTGAATCAGCTTAACTCTATGTCAATACTAAAATTGAAGGCTTTTCGTAAAGGCTATAGTGTCTCATCCGAAGTCGTGAGACACTATTTTTGAATTTCAAAAACATGTCGAATTCCGAAAACTTAAGTAGATAGTCTTAAATCACATAGGAGCAAAAAGGTATTAGTGATGAATTGAAGGGGTGTTTTGTTAAGCCATCAAATCAAGACTAAATACAAAACACCAGTAACAAATATTACGGCATAATAAATAAAACCAATCGACACAAAATGCACCAAACCAGTTACAATCTTCTAGTAATGTTTTTTATAAAAAAAATATGCCTTAAATAAACCAAACAGATGCCTTAAATTTAAACAAAAAAAAAGCCATAATTAAACAAACAGATCCTTGAATCTCCAAACAATCCTTAAATTTAAGAAACAAATGCTTTTAATTTTTCACGTATGCCTTAAGACATTAACACAAATGCCTTAAAAATAAACAAACAAATGATTTAAACTAAACAAGCAGATGCCTTAATTTAAATATAAGATATGCCTTAATTTTAAAAATAATTACAAAGTTTTAAACAAACAGATGCCTTAATTTAACCAAACAGATGCCTTAATCTAACCAAACATATGCCTTAAACTGAACAAACAGATGCCTTAAATTTAAGAAACAAACGCTTTTAATTTATCACATATGCCTTAAGATATTCACATCTTCACACAGATGCCTTATAATAAACAAACAGATGCCTTAATCTAACCAAACAAATGCCTTAAACATAACAAACAGATGCCTTAAATTTAAGAAATAAATGCTTTTAATTTATCACATATGCCTTAAGATATTCACACAGATGCCTTAAAATTAACAAAAAGATGCCTTAAAATTAACAAAAAGATGCCTTAAACTACACAAGATATGCCTTAACATTGCGTGCATACGCATCAGGCGTACATTCTCATATACACAATCACGTTTCGACATATAAAGCGCTCTGCGTACATTCTCTTATAACTCTTTTTCTACTTGGTCAAAGTATCAAGTAGCACATGATACTTAAGAAAAAGTTTTCTTTTTCATATCAGTTGCCATAAGTTATTAATTGGAATGAACTATGTGACGGTTAACAACAAGACTTTAATACAGATAAACATATGGTAAGTGAAGTGTAGAGCAGATTAGTAAGCCTACTCGTACGAATAATATTTCATGGATTTTCATTAAACCTGGGACTGACATTATATATCTGTAAATCTGAAACTAACCTTACTGCAGTTAAAGCAAGCAATCCTCAAGCATTACACAGATAAGGATACCATACTACACAGATAAGGATACCATACTACACATCTGACTTTTGCAACTTACACCAGCAACTTTAGACACAATCTGACTTTTCCAACTTAGACATGCAAGGAATGACTTTTGCAACTCAGACCTGCACCTAAATTAAACATCATATTTTGACAAAACAGAATCTGACTTTTGCAACTTAGACCTGCAACTAATGACAAATCTGTTTTTTCATAAACCCCATAAATACATTAGCAAGAATAGAAACAATAGCAAGAACAAATGGAGTACAAGTTCAAAAAACTCCATAAATTCAAAAGCACATGTTCAAATATAGTAGGACAGCTGCAATACAGTAGCAACAGGTTCCAAAAGTAGACCCACGTCACCTAACTTTTTGAGTCTTTGAATTCCCACGGTTTGAATCGGCTTTAATCGGTTTTGTCGGTTTATGGCCCGACCCGACCCGACCCGAAACGGAAATTATAGAAAACTATAAACCGAGAACAGAGCCGAAGGTTGGTTGGTTGGTTCGGTTCGGTTCTTATTCAGTTTTGCTCAGCCCTATAATGATACCCTAATGTGTTCATAGATGCACTGATGCACTAAACAAAACAAGCAGATGCCTTAATTTAACATGATGCTTTTTTCATATGCCAGTAAGACATTAAACAAATACACTCTATCTGAATTTATAACACAGTGAGCCTACTTAATATTTTTAAAAACCCGATAAATATCAGCAATCTGATATCAACATTTACACAGTAAAACTCGATACCCGAAAATTATTTGCAAACCTGATAATATATCTAGCGATGCACTAATCATACAAATGGATGACCATGCCTAAAACCACCAAAACCAAAAATAAGGTATACGTTGATGCCTTAATACGTCCAATGATGCACTAATCATACTCCATTTCATGCCCCTAAAATGTAATAGAATGCACAATTGATGCTTTAATTACGGCCAACAATGCACAATACAAACGGATACACTAAAGCAAACAGCACTCAATGCTTCATATGCCGCGATGCACTAATCATAATCCACTCATTGCCCAAAATATTCTGCTTTACAAACGCACTAAACATAAAAACAGATGCCCTAATATGTTCACTAATGCCTTAATATATCTCATGATGCCTTAAAATGTGTGACGATGCACTACAATAATCATAGTCATTAATGCCCTAATATGTTCATTGATTCCTTAATATATCTCACGATGCCCAAATTTAATTAATGGACCTCTATATGTCCAAGGATGCACTAATCATACTAACAAACATATGCCCAAATAGTTCCAACGATACACTAAACATATAAACGGATGCCCTACTATGACCAACGATGCACTAAACATACATATTGATGCCTTAATATGTCCAACGATGCATTACACCCCTTTAAATCTAAAAAGTAATTTATAAGCTTAAAACAGATTAATAAAGGCATCAAATAAGATCAATGCATCATAAGTAAGACATAATAAGCAACTAACAAGTAGGAATAAGCCATAATAAACAAAATTAAGCAGTGAACAGTAATGCATAAAATTTAGCTTTCAATAGAAAATTAATAACTTACAATAGTCCAACTTTTGCAAGGGCTTAACACACCTCAAATAGCTTTGTAAATCAACCTAAAGCTTATCAATAAGCACTAATTACCAAGGCCATTCAGAATTGCTCTGCTCTAATGCTTAAAACCAAATTTCCTTCTTGAATAGAACAGTAAAGTAGTAAAGAGCTTTTGTAAAAGCTTTAAGAAGTAAAACAGCTTATATAAGCTTTAAAGAGCTTAAATAGAATACTTGTAAGCAGTAAATAACTTTGAATGAAACTTAAAGAGACAGAATTTGGAATAACTTGAAACTTGAAATTTTGCATTAATAAAAAGAGGAAATCACATTGTTTAAAAGGAAATTACACTGAAAATAAGAACAATAAGCTGATAAATAAAATTACACTAATTTTACACTATTATTACACTAGATACCTCAAAGGGCTTACAAGAGTCCCTATTTATACTAAAACTAGAACTTGAACTTCTTTTTCTTGTGCTTCTTTTGTGAGAGGCTTCACAGTCATCATCTCAGCCATTGAATTTGGTTTGTGTTTCTTTAGAAGCCATCCGAGCCCTTGATTTTGTGTCCATGTTGTCCTTAGCCAGTGGGGGTTTATGGGATTGCCAAGGTGGCATGGCACATGTGACTAGGGGTGTTAGTGGAGGTGAGGGTGAAGTTTTACCCACTGGTTAATTGAGTTGCAGGGTAAAAAGATGAAGGAGACAATCAGTGGAGTTTGGCGGGAAAAGATTTTATAAAAGGACAGGGCACGGGTTTGGGTTTTGGGCAAAAAGGACCCCTCAACTTATATAAGTTGATTACATGAAAGGTCCTTGTGGTGGTGTAAGTTTTAGGAAATTGGCAGAAATGCCCCCTCAGGTTATATATGTTATTTACATTGGTGGTCCTTGTGTTATATAACTTTAGGGGTTTGGCATAATTAGCCCCTAAAGTTATATATCTCTTAAATTGCAATTCCACCCCTTGTAGTTTTAATCCTTGATTTACAACCTTAGGATTTGGCAATTTTGGTCCCTAAAGTTGTATTTTCTGATTCAGCTTCTCTTGGTTAGCTTTAACTTTGTCAGGTTTGACTTTTTGTTGACTTTTGACTTTGACTTTTTCACTCTTTCCAATTCCGTGCTCGGTTTTTTCCAATTTGGCTTCGTTTTTCGTCCTTTTGTCGATATCCGATACCTGCACAGTACACAAAGCAAAACAAACATATATTTGGCAATTTCTGTCTGTTTTTGGTCATTTAGGCTCGTTTTATTAGGTATAAAATATGTGTAATTAAGCACATATTAGTGATTATGAAATGTATTTGAAGGTCGTTTTGGGGAAATATGACTTGGAAAAACGTGGCGAAATACGATTTTGAGGTTTTTGTCGAAAAGTGGTTAAATAGTGAAAAGTGTTTAAAATTAAGGTTTAAAACCTTGGGAAACGTCATATAAACGTACGGGTCATGCCGAAATTTCGTAAAAAGTCTATACTTAGAATTTTTTACTTAAAACATGATTTTTCGATTTAATAATAATATATTATTATTTTATTATTTTAATACGTCGACTAAAAGACGAAAAATATAATTTTTCTCGAAGCTTTTCTAAAATGTTTAGTATAAATAAACGTTTCATTTCGTAAAGTGTAAAGAGTATATCTATGGTAACCAAGTGTACTGAATGGATTTATCGAAGTATACTTATAAGTATTTCTTATCTTATGTTACTTAACTATTCTTCTTAAATAATACAAGTATATTGAGCTAAGATATGAATTGAGATATAGTATCATTTGAAGTTAAGTCGTCAACCATCACACCGCTAATTAAAACTTTTAAGATAACCGTACAACATGCATCTAATCTCTATGCATCATACTTGAAAACGGTTTTGGTAATAATCGATTAAAATGGGACATTAACTGGACTAGGTCCTGTGCGGACGTCGTTGCATTTGCTTGTGATTTGAGTTTGCTATTGGAGACAGTTGCTTAATGTGAGTTCTCGTAGCCCCACTTTTTAAATCTTTTCCGTTGGGGGAAAATGATACTCAAATGTGTTTTGAATTGTTTTCTGAACTGTGCGAAATGCGGTTTTATTTTTGGGACAATTAATATGCTTATGACTGCTATGTGAATGATATGTGTTGGTACGTTATGCTGTGTGATCTTTCTATCTGGTTCTTCACTCTAAATATAGCTCCAACTGGTAGGCTTTAGGTGTGGTATATCATCAGGGTTGTGACCCTAAGAGCATTGGTACACGCTGGTGATAAGACTTGTGGGGATGCTAGGTCTTGATACATGATTAGCGGGGTTGCTAAGTCATGGGTTCGTGATCGATCTGCATATATTCACTGTCATATAGCACAATTTTCCAACTGATTGAGATATTGGCACAACGACTGGGTTTTGATGCCAACTGATTGAGATATTGGCATATATTCACTGTCATATAGCACAATTTTCCAACATTATTGTTGACGTTTTTGAGTAATTGTGGTGCGTGTAGCGGACTTTTAGAGAATCCCGTAGGAATCTTGTTTGAGAAGTCCTGCCTTTGATGTATGTTATGGATTGGATCTCTTGAGTATCGAGGTTAAGATTGAGTGGACCCCTGTGTGGGCTTATGACTGTAATAATTGGCGACTACGTGTTGTGTTCTTGATTTGAGACATCACTCATGGTTATATTGAGGTTGATGGTCATCATAACACTTATCATTTATGCATTTTAGTTTTCTCTATTTTGTATCTTGTGTTGTGATTGATCATTATGTTGCATTCCCGTTTTTCCGCCTATGACGGGGTGTGACAGTCAGGAATGCAGTCGTATGTCATTTGACGAATTGCGTAAGTACACTTCATCAATGGGGAAATGCCAACTTTTCCCGTACAATCAGCATCTAGTTGAAAACAAGCGCAATGATGAGTTATTTCTTGCACAATGCGGGTGAATAGCTTTTGGCTCATTCGGAACCGCGTACGGAATGTTGCTTCGTTAAACAGTGGGTATTCGGAAAAGCAAGCCAATTTTGGTTTAATCGGATTGGTAAAAAATCAGGCAATATACATATTAATCGGATAAATATCGGCCAATCGAGAATAAATCGGTCAAATCGAACAAAAACCGGCTAAATCGGCCAAAACCATAGTTCTAAAAGGCACGCAAAGGCCTCGCAAAAGCCTCGCAAAGGCATGAGGCGTGACCTCCACGCCACGCAATAGACCAAGGCTTGGGCTTAAGGCTTGACGTGAGATGACGAGTGAAAAAACGTGATAAGACACGATAAAACGTGATGCATGGAGGTTTTTTTTAATTTAATTTCAATAAAAGTCGTATTTTTATATAGAAAATGAAAAAGATTACATGCAAATGACATTTTCTTGACTTTATTCCTTATGTATGACACTTTTTGTAAACTCAATATATAAATTTATAAATATTTTTATATAATTTGTCCTGCTTTAAGTCACGCCTTAAAAACGCCATGGCTCGCAAAGGCGTGAGGCTTGGTCATGTCGCCACGTCACGCCTCACGCTATTTATAACCTTGGCCAAAACGGTCAACGCATGTCACCTTTTTTCAATAATTAAAATTGTAGTTTTTTTCAATATACCTCGCATTTTTGACTAAACGAGTCGACACAATCATTGAAAATACAACTCGAGTAGTGACTTAACACAAAATATGAAGGTATGCTCGTTTTTCTAATTTCAGTTGAAGGTTTATGACACTAATTGAATTCAGAAAGTGGTTTCTGAAAATCAATTGGACTATTTGTACTTTGAACCTTAAAGTATTTTGAAGCATTTGGATTATCTTACACCTATAATTTCAAAATTTTATAATTTTATATATAAAAGTCGCATTCTGATTAATCACCGTCTAACTGATTAATCGATAGGCGGCACCCAACCGCTCGACTAGCGCCCAACGATTTTTACAACCTTACCCCTCATCCCGAACCATTATAATCGTTGTGTTTGTTCTCTCTTCTCTTAACTCTTTCATTACTTTACATACGATATATATTGCTTACTTGTTTACTCACACTTAGAATGCAAACTTAACTCTTAACATACTTAAAAGAAGTTGAAAAACTCTGTTCGCCCCTCTACGGTTCTTGAAATATGATGTCACCATTATTTCCTACACATTCCCTTATCAATGTATTTTATTTCGTTGTCATATTCCTATTTCAAGTTATTTCCAATGTTTTAAAACCCGGTTTTTAAATCGACCCGGTCACATCGCCGGTCATTGGGTTACCGGTTCAACCATCGGGTTGAACCGGTTTTATGTATACTAGAGTTTTGTAATAAATCATGTCATTTAAAACGCATGGAACCCCTATGAATTAAGCATTATCGTTAGAGAATGAACCCTTGAGACCATTTTTATGATTTTCCTAACAATATAAGCATGGAATTGTAATATATTGCTCTCATCAGTTTAAACATGTACATTATTACAACTTTATACATAATACTTGTTTTCTTTGCGCAACTTTTAACTCTGAGCATTATTATGGATGGAAAATGTGATACTACTATGTCAGGGCTAATTCTATTTGGATAATAACAAAAAAAGGTACTACATAATTTAACTTATCTATTTTTGTTAGGGCTAATTCTATTTGGAGCCCAAAAAAGAGTAAAATGCAATCCTAGCTATCTTTCTGGTCAAAAGTAGATCAAGTTGCTCAGAAGTATGACAGTTACTCATAAAAGTTCAATAGGTTGCTCAAAAAATGTGTACTTTTATGCCACGTGTTAAATTCTGCACGCAAATGACCCAGATGCCAAGTTGCCATGGGATAGTTTTGGCCAAACATTTTATATATAACATATTTTTCTCGAAATGTCTTATTATGTAATTTCGCTCAGGGCCCTCAAAATTTTTAGAAATTTAGTGATGGCCCTGCATACTATATATACTTAAAAGTATAACAAATACGAATCTAGTTTTGACTTATTTATCCAAAAACGACACTACTTAAACACATATTAGAGTAGTGCGATGGTTTTCAAGAGCTTTTATAGCTAATTTTATCAGTTCCAATCTGTTAATTGACATCATAGACAATAAAAAGCGATCAACTTTTATATAAATAAGCTAAAATTGATCAACTTCTATAGCTAATTTGGAAATGTGTGTGGTATAAAAACCGGAGTCGGGAAAATACTTAGCCATGGTAGCGGCTAAGTAATTAGCCATAGCTTCTTTGACGAGTGGCGGTTTAGATACTGGAGGCATGATGTATGTATGAAGCGGTATTGCTAATTAATGAGAGCGTGGATAGACGTTCGTTTTAAGTTGCAAGCTTTTTTATGGCCATGTCGAGTCATGAGTGTGATGCGGCTAGTTTTTCATTGTTTATGGCCGTGGTGGCAACAAGTTTAGATAGGTTTACGGCCATAGCGGCCATGCTTTCTTCGAGTGTAGATGGAAGGCATTTGGGAGGCGCCGTAGTAAAGATCAAAGAAAGCACCATTGTTAAGACCGATTTGAGATGGTCAAATTAAACTCTCAAGAACTAGATAGAGAGATGAGAATTGATACAGCCCTTTGATCGGGCAAGACTCCATGAGAAACAAGTTTTCTTTCATTTAGAATGCAAATACATATTTATTTATAACTAGAAAAGCAACTGCTGATAGTTTACAAGCCATACCACTATCTTATTATTGCTTAACATGCATACACCCAGCATGATCAGCCGATATCATCGTACTATATAGCATATATATGCCCAAATCCTAGTTAACATCGTGGGTATAGATAGTGAGGCAGACGAGGCTTTGCTAGGACTAACAAGGGTTTAGCCTTTGCTAAATCATGCAAGTTCTCCTTGAGATCAACATATGGTTCATTAGGTGGCAACTCCCAGGTGAACCCTTGAACAAGTCTAGCCAAAAGCATTACACTCATGGTTGATCCCAACAACACTCCAGGGCACCCTCTCCGACCGGTGCTAAATGACAACATACGAAGATTATGATCTGTTAGCACCACTTCGCTATCACCCTTCAGGTGACGATCTGGATTGAATATTAGTGGATCATCCCAAACCTCAGGGTTCCGCCCTAACCCAGGGCGGCTCAGTATCACATGGCTTCCCTTTGGTATAAAGTAACCTGCCACATTAGTGTCGCGGGTTGACACGTGAGGGGGGTTGAAAGTTGTAACAGGATGCAACCTGAAAGCCTCCCTCACGCATGCTTTGATATAATTAAGTTTAGGTATATCAGATTCTTGCACAAGTTTATCTTTTCCAACCACTAAATCAAGCTCTTGAATTGCTCTATCGAATATCCTCGGCTGGTTTATCATCTCTGCCATTGCCCATTCAATGCCATTTGATGGATTATCAATCGTTGCTACGCCAAGTTCCTGTTACACATGACACAAGTACTAATCAGATTACATCAAAAAGAAGTGCCACAAATTTTGTCACTAAAATCTTACCAGGATTTGGGCTTTAATTTGGTCAACAGTTAATCGAGGGCTTTCAAGATTGATGAATACGTCAAGCAAGTCGTCCTCTTTCGTTCTAGCTCCATCTTTCCATTGTTGAATCCTTTCATCAATCAAACGATCGTGATACTTTCTTACTGTACGAATAGCGTTCCTGACGATTGCCTCATGCCCATCAAAATCAGTTATCCATCTCAACCATGGGATGTAATCAGTGACACTGAATGCAAATAGGTGATTAAGAATGGTAAAAATCGACTCGACATGCTCGATCTCTTCATGTCCAGGTCCACCATCTACATTTCCTTTACCAAAATACCTACTCCCAAAAATGATATTTCTGAGAATGTTGCTTGAATATTGTTGCACCACAGTCCTTACGTTCACGGCCCCTCTAGTGACAGCTTCATCGATATGGCATCGGTTGTAAATGTACCTACACGGTGGCAAGATACATAGATTAAAATTACCATATCTTACACATAATAAAGCAAATAAACACCTACAAAAAGTAAGCATGCACAAACCTAATCATATTATCGGCTTCTTCATCTCGCTTGTTTTGAAGCCATTTATGCCTAGCGACCGAAAGAATCTCCGTGGCCAAGATTTTTCTCATTTTCTTCCAATGATCACCCATTGGAACAAGTATAGTAGTCATGTAGCCATTGCTTGTTAAATAGCTAGACACAAAATCAGGCCTCGACGAAAAGATCTCATCATTGTTCTTCAAGAACTCACAAGCAATTTTTGGATCGCTAACGGCTATAACATGGACACTTCCAAGACGAATGCATACGATCTTTGTGTTCATTTGATCCATCAATCCATGTATCCATCGGAAAGTGGGCTTGTTTCGAAGCATGGGGATTAAGCTGCCGATGTAGGGCAACGGTTTCGGCCCTGGAAGGAGCGGTTGCAAAGGTTTGGAACAAATGATGCTTCTGCACCTCTTGAGGAAAAACAACAACATTGACGTGAAACAAAGTATGACGAAGATCATGATAGAATAGTGTGATCGAGAGTTTAAGACAGTAGTTAAATTTTTTTTTTGTGTTTCAACTCGGTGTACGTTTATGGTATTTATAGTAAAAAGGATACTCGTACTATTTAACTACTGTTCATTTGAAATGCAACCTTTTCAAATGAAGAAAACGACGTTCTATGCTCAAAGCTAGAGGTGCAGTTTTTTTTCTAACCGGTTCGGGTATGAATCGAACCGGTTTTTTTTTTCAAATCCGATCAAACCGGTTATTACCAAAAACCGGTTCGGGTTGGGTCGGGTCGGGTTGGATTTTGTGGAGGAAAAATCCAAACCGGTACTAACCGGTTCGGTTACGAAAAACCGGTTACAAACCGGGGTTTCTTATAGCAGCTGTTAACTGGTTCGGTGCTTGGGTTTTCTGGTTTTTTTTGCCGTTCGCGTTTTATACATGTTAAACTCAATAAACTTGAACTTTTATTAAATAAACTCATAATACATAAAACATAAACTACTTGAAACACAGCTAATACATTGAGCGATTTCATCGGAAAGCTAATACATTGGATAGTGAGGTCTTATTCGGAGTATCCGGAACCGGACCTAGCTTGTTCATCTAGAGCGATTTCTTTCATCGGAAAGGGATATTGTATAACCCGCTTCCGCATCGGCATCGAGTAATTGTTGTTCGACCTCTAAACAATTGCCTTCAACATTTGAAATGTGTTGTATATGTTCTTGTGCGTCTAAGTGGTCCTTCAAGCAAATACACATCTCCAAATATGCCGGTGTGAGTCTTGTTCTTCGTATCGATAATACCCTTCCACTAAGAGAAAAAGCGGATTCCGAAGCTACTGTAGAAGCTTGTACGCTTAGTAAATCTCGAGCCATGATGGCTAGAATGGGAAATTGAGATTGCCTTGATTTCTACCAAGACAAAATATCAAAGCTTACAAATTCTTCTTGTCCCATAGCGCTTATCCAATAGGTTCTGGTATGTCTCCCAAATTCGTTAGTACCGGTTTGGTCATTCCTAGCCCGCTTAACACTTTATTGTCTTAAAGTATGAAATAAGCTAAACTTCGAACTCGTAGACGATGATGAAGGAGCCTAAGACGTTGAAACATTTGGTGAACCATATTTATTATAATAAATATCAAATAAATCTTTAAAACATTTGTTAAAATAAGCTTTTGCATTTGTTGAAAAGTTAAGGTTTTCTTCATGCACATCTAAATCAATAGAAATCTTCTCGATAAATAGTGACACCCCGCTAATGTTAAAGCATGGGTTCAATGCGGCGGCACAAGTTAATTACCGGTGAAATTTCTTTGAAATATTTTCTAAGTTTTTCTTTCATCGGTTCAACCATCATATCATATGGTGGACCACTTAATTCGAATTCACCTATTTTTGAACACATTGCAAAAATTTGTTGGAGTACCAAATGACTCGTGGGATAATAAACACCCGATAATAAAGTGGTTGTCTCTTTAAAAACTTCGAGTAATTCGGTTAATTTTTGAATAATCTTCCAATTTTGTACGGAAAATTGTGCAACTAGGTTCTTTTAGGCAAGATCATCATGAAAAACACTTCAAGGAATGTTTTTGGCGTAAAGCACATTTAAATATTAAATTAGTCAAGTTCCATCTTGTAGGAACGTCGCAATTAGGTATTAAAAACGCGTTTTCGTTTCGTTACACAATGCCATATAATCTATATATCTTCTTTTAGGCCCACAAAATATATCTTGCAACATTATTTCAAAAGCGTTTAATCGACATTATTTCGGGTACCGCTAGTCCGTCTTGCACAACCAAGTTTATGATGTGTGCAACACATCGACTATGATAAAAAAATGTCGTCCAAAGGTGGTTGGTATTTTAGTATTAGTCTAGTGGCGACATTTGTATTGTTAGAAGCGTTATCAAATGAGATTGAAAAAAATATTATCTTCTAATTTAAACTTTTAGAATACATCTTGTAACTTTTAGAATACGCCTTCTGGGCTAGGGGCCATGTAGCCACAAATTGCCGTTCCAAAAAAAAAACTTGTAACTTAGGAAATAAATTCACACCCGTGTGAGGATATTCAAAGTTTTCAAAATCAATCGTACGCTTCATCATTTGCCAAGTTGCGGGATCAACCCAATGTGCGATAACATAAAGGTACGAACCGGGTAAACCATGAGGAGCCGACCAAACATCGGTTGTTAAGTTTACTTTTGTATTTAAATGTTCAAAACCGTTTATTAATTCGAGTTTAGACTTTTTCCACATTCTAAGTGCATCACGTCTAAGAGTAGCACGACTTATTTGAGTATATCGCGGTTGAATACATTTTTGAATGACGTTAGTTAATCTCTAGTTGTCGAAGTGGTTGAACGACAAACCTTCTTGAATCACAAAGCTTGCAAATTGTTGTTGACACCGATCCGCCTCGTATGCAAAAAGACCGCCCTCTCATGACATAGATTATTGACCCGCATCCGGAGCGGTTTTGAGTGCGGGGCAATACTTTTTTTCGTAATGTTGCTACAACGTCGAGTTGGATGAGTGAATCATAAACTTACTGCAATGTTTACAATGAGCCTTCATACTCCTATCGGACAACTTCACGAGATCGTAATTACGCCAAATTTTCGGGTTTCAGGTTTTTTCTATAACCGCAACAATCGGCGGTGCATTTGAAGAACCAACACCGACGAAAGTTAAAGAAATTTGAGTTGCTATTTTATGAGCGTTTAGTGAGTGTTTTTTAGAGTTTTGATTGTTGTAAGTAAACCCAAGTCAAGATGGGTACTTATACAAAATTTTTGTAGGCTTAAATGCATAAAAAATGACGACAAACAAAAAAAACGGGCAAAACACATTTTCTATAGCTACAAACTCAAAGACAGAACCAAAATAACAAATATAAAATAACCTGTTAGCAACCGGTTTCCCAACCGGTCCAAACAGGTTCTAACGGCTATAACCGGTGTTGACCGGTTTCGATTTCGATTTTGGTTTTTTTCCTTCGGCTACTCAAAGGCTATTACTAGCTACTCCAAATTAGTAAGTAAGTAAGTAAGTAACTTCCAATACCATCTTTCACGGGTTATGGGTCCCAATACCATCTTCTACAGTGTATGAGGGAGGTTGAGACGTAGACAGCCCTACCCTTACAAAAGGTAGAAAGGCTGCTTTCGGTTCTACCAAAGGTAGAAAAGGACCTTCGGCCTTGTAGTGGGTAAGGATCGAACCCTTGACCTCTGTCTCCAGAGGCGGCAAGGGTGTTAACCACTATATCCAACCCTACTCTTTTTACTAGCTACTCCAAATTCTTCTTTATATTAGTTTTTAAGTCGGAATAATTACCATTCATTTATAATGTAACCTTTTCCCTTTGCTTTATGCATAGGCGCATAGGTTATAAATGAACTAAACGTTCAGTGAACAATTTTTTGAATTGTTTGGTGAAAAGTTCATTTACGTTCGTTTATTTATTAAATGAACGAACATAAACAAAAATCTTGTCTGTTCATTTATGTTCGTGAACGTCTGATTATGTGTTTGTTAATGTTATTAGTTTCCGTTCATACATCGTATCATTTTATTTTATATTTTAAAAATTACTTTATTTAAACAAAACAACACTTATAGAACACATTAATATGTACATTTTTATAAATTCTATGTTAATCGGTGTAGGTTCATATATGTCATTCAATTATGTTCGTTTAGTGTTTAATGTTATTGTTATTGGTGTATTAAGTAAGAAAGCTGTGAATATCCGTACTTTATTTACACCGGAAGGGGAACGGGATTGATGTTGTTGTGTCGGTGGAGTCGATCCGAGCTATTAGTGAAAGGTTTGTGAATATTGCTTATGGCTTCTTCTTGGGTAAGCGAGTGGCTTACCCCGTTGTTGCTAATTATGTTAGGAACACTTGGGGGTAAGTTTGGCTTGGTTAAATCATTGCTTAACTCGTCTACTGGGTTATTCTCTTTCCAATTTAGCTCTATGGATGGTTTGAACTCAATGCTTGAGAATGGTCCATGGTTCATTCGTAATCATCCGCTTATTCTTCAGAAGTGGAATCTTGATGTTGATCTTCTGAAAAAGGATGTTGGGAATGTGCCGTTTTGGGTTAAACTTCATGGTATTCCCGTTACGACATTTAGCGAGGATGGTTTGAGTGTCATTGCTACAAAACTTGGTACTCCATTAATGCTTGACTCTTATACTTCTGATATGTGCTTGCAATCATGAGGCAGGTCAAGTTATGCTAGAGTAATGATTGAACTTCAGGTTGACGTGGAGTTAAAAGATAACATCGTGATGGCTATGCCTAAAATTATAGGGAGGGGTATTATACATGTACTGTTCGTGTTGAATATGAATGGAAACCCCCTAGATGTTCGTGTTGTAAGGTCTTTGGCCATACTAAAGAGGAATGTCCTAAGAATATTGGATTGGGTGTGGCGAAGAACGTGAAGAAGCCTAGTCAAACTTCTCGAGGTGTTCCGGTTGGACCGAAAATGGGTTTTAAACCTTATAAAGAATATAGACCCGTTCCTAAAAAGTCGACTGCTATCCCTAGCGGTAATAAGAAGAAATGTGTAGCACATACTAATGAGGTTAGTAATTCAAATCCTTTTGATGTTCTTAATTTGGTTGATAATGACGTGGAGTTTAGAACCAGTGGAGGGACTACAAATTTGGTTAATAACAAGGCTAATTCAAGTGGATCCTCTTTCATGAATGTTGAAAATAGTAGTACTTGTAATACTCTTATTATTGATAAAATTAGGAAGTTTAAAGATTTACTTATTGATGGGTTAGCTATTCTTGTAGATGAAGCTAGTAATCCTTTGAAGAAGGTTGAGTGTCTGGGTGATTATGATAGTGAAGATGAAGTTGCATCAGTTGATAATGATATGACTCGTTCTTTGCTTCATAAAGGGTAGGCTTTGGCACTGAAAGCTTGCTGGAACAATGGAGGGATTCTTATGGTAATGGTGACTATGACGAAGACCCATACGATGATGATATGTATGAAGGCCATGATCTTCCGCAAGAGATTCAAACTTTATCCGATAATCTAGATATCCGAGTTCGAGGTCGCAAGAAGAAATAAATTTATGTTTCTTTTGTTTAGTCATTTTGTGTACCTTTCTTTAAATAGAAACACAAGAAAAGTGTTTTTGGCTATTACCCTAGTATGTCATATTTTTGTGAACTATTATTATAGCTTATGGTGATAACCAAATGCGATACGTAGCTTATTAGCTTATATTTAAGCTTAATATACATATATATTTTGGAGCTTATGGGCTCACGGCCCAATAAGCATCAACAAGCCATGGCTTATTGATGGCTTATTGTGGTCCGGATTATTTGGTTACTTATTATATTGGACTTATATTTACTAATGGGCCTTGGTTTTGGGCTTAGAACGTATATTGGATATATAAAAACCTTAATGGACCCTTATTGGGCCTTAAAGCCCAATAAGCTTTAAATTTGTCGTTTTAAGGATTTTGGCGAACTTTTGAAAAGTGAAATGTGATTATGAAATGTATTTGAAGGTCGTTTTTGGGAAATATTACTTGGAAAATATGGCGAAATACGATTTTGAGGTTTTTGTCGAAAAGTGGTTAAAATGTGAAAAATGTTTAAATTAAGGTTTAAAAACCTTGGAAACGTTGCATAAACGTACAGGTCATGTCGAAATTTTGTTAAAAGTCTATACTTAGAAATTTTACTTAAAACATAATTTTTTAATTTAATAATAAAATATTATTATTTTATTATTTTAATACGTCAACTAAAAGACGAAAAGTATAATTTTTCTCGAAACTTTTTTAAAATATTTAACGAGCTTAAACGATTCTATTTCGTATAGTATAAATGATATATTTATGATAACTAAGTGTACCGAATGGACTTATCGAAATATCTTTATAATTATTTATTATAAATATTTATATTACTTATCTATTTTGCTAAACAGTATAAGTATATTGTACTAAGATATGAGTTTGATATGGTGTCTTTTGGAGTTAAGTCGTCAACCATCACACCAATAAGACGTTTGTGATAACCGTACAACAAGCGTCTAACCTCTATGCATCATACCTGAAAAACTGTTTTGGAAATGAATGATAAAATAGGACATTAACTGGACTAGGTCGTGTGCGGACGTCGTTGTATTTGCTTGTGTAATAGTGAGTTTGCTATGGAGACAGTTGCTTGAGGTGAGTTCTCATAGCCCTACTTTTTAAGTCTTTTCCGTTGGGGGGAAATGATACTTAAATGTGTTTTGAAATATTTTATGATCTGTAGGAAATGTGGTTTTGTTTTTGGGATAATTTATGTGCTTATAACTACTATTTGAATATTATGTGTTACATGATTGTTTGAATCGAAGGGGTACGCCTATCCTAGTATTTTGTGTGATAATTAGATCAGCGGGGTACGCCTACCCTAGTATGTGTGAGGTCCTGCCCTAATATAGTGCTCCAGCTGGTAGGCCCTTTAGGTGCGTAAGTGACATATCGGAGTTGCGACTCCAAGAGTATTGGGATATGCTGGTTATGACTAGCGGGGATACTAGGTCATAGTACATTATTAGCGGGGATGCTAAGTCATGGGTTGTTTGCATATATTCACTGTCATATAGCGCTATTGTCCACTGTTTAAATGATTGGCACAATAACTGGGTTTAAGGTCAAACCTACGAGCTCACCAACATTATTATTGACGTTTTCGAGTATTATTTTTAGGTGAAGAGAATGATCGTTAAGGTTGAGATGTGTGACAACAGACTTTAAGTGTATCCTGTATGGATCATATTTAAGAGGTCTTGCTTTTGAAGTATGTTATGGCTTGTTTCTTTTAAGGATTGAGGTTTTAGATTATATGGACCCCCTGCGTGGGCTTATGAATGTAATAATTAGCGACTATTTATGTTCTTGATTTGGAACATCACTCAAGGTTGTATTGAGGTTAATGGTCATCATGACACTTTTCATTTATGCATCTTAGTATTTCTCTATTATGTATCTTGTGTTATGATTGATCATTATGTTGCATTCCCATGTTTTCGCCTATGACGGGGTGTGACAGAAATGGTAATCAGAGCCAAGGTTATAGAGAACTGGGTGGTTTGGCCTAGACTATAACCTAGGAACCAGCATATAGTTGCGTCGTACAATCTATGTGTGCGGTGTTCCACTTCTACGTGCTTATGTGGTTACATGGTATATGGTACTAGTTAAGTCATTCATTGAAATGTGTGAGCCTAATACTAAGTACAACTAGGAAAGGATGTGGGTATAAATACAGTGGCTAATGTAATTATAAACGTATCACGACTCACGCATATTTAGTGTTATCGTCCACACAAATTGGTGTTGACACCTTAGGATCGTATTATGGGTATCGTAGTATATTAAGTTATGTTATATATGATGACCGTCCCGCCTACCTAACGTTGCCTATGTTCTCTCTCGTGTAGATAATGCCACCAAGGATGACAACCCGAAGTGCTGGCAGGCCTGCTGCTGCATTACGAGGAGGGAGAACAGGTGGACGAACTGGTAGAGGTGGTGGTAGAACTAGAGGCCGATCTGGTGATCAGAGTGATGGTAGGAATGAGGGTCAAGGTGGCTAAGTAGATGGTCAAGGTAAAGAGGTGAATGATGGTGTTGAGGGAGTCCCTGACTTCTCCACCATCATTGCAAAGTAGTTGCAGAACTTACGTCCCACTATTGTAGCCCAAGTAGGTGACCAAGGTAGAAGTTAGGGAATTGGTAGGAATCAAAACGGCGATGCCGCCAATGACCACATCCAAGGTGATGTTGGGAATGTCACTAAGAACAACGACCGTAGGGGTTGTACCTATAAGGAGCTCTTAGCTTGTAACCCTAAGGAGTATGATGGGAAGGGAGGTGTTGTAGTTTACACCCGTTGGATTGAAAAGATAGAGTCAGTTTAGGATATGAGTGGTTGTAGGGATAACCAAAAAGTGAAGTACACTGCTGGTTCTTTTGTTGGTAAGGCTTTAACATGGTGGAATTATCAGATTCGCACATTAGGTCGAGAGGTTGCTGTAGGTATGTCATGGGATAACTTTAAGGCATTAACAAGGGAAGAGTTTTGTCCTAATAATGAGATGCAAAAGTTAGAAACTGAGTTATGGAATCACGCCATGGTCGGGGCTGGCCATGCGGCGTATACTGATAGGTTTCATGAGTTGGCTAGGTTAGTTCCTCATTTAGTAACCCCGAAAAACATAAGGATTGAGAGGTATATGTATGGACCTGCTCTACAAATTCAAGGAATGGTGGCAGCAACGAAGCCAAAGACCATCCAAAAGGCTGTGCAGATTGCTGGCATATTGACTGATGAAGCCCTTAGGAATGGATCAATAAAAAAGAACCCTGATAAGAGGGTAAATAGGGGAGAACCTACCAAGGATAGGAATGTAAGAGATGACAACAAAAGGACTAGGTCTAGAAATGCCTTTGCCACAACCACCAACCCTGTATGGAGAGAGAACACGGGTACGGTACCCAAGTGTAACACCTGTAACACTCACTATCTACCTGAAGCACCCTGTCGTACTTGTTTCAACTGTAACCGCCCAGGACATTTTGCTAAGGATCGGTAGCGCCTAGGAACGTGAACCCCGTCAATGCCATAAAC
>BQNB010038778.1:0-48520 GCA_026074375.1 Tanacetum coccineum | reverse complement strand
TGCTTTTGTATGCGACCTATCATTCAAGTGGATCTAGTGATACGGACCAAGTAATCTAGATGTCGGGATAGCTCTCCATATAGTAATTTATAAATCTAGACCAATAGGATCACGAATAACGACCTATCTTTGCATTTAGATTGTGAACTTAGTTAGACCGGTAGGTGACCCTTGGGATCAACGAGTACGTTCTAATTAATTGTTAAAGACTTGATTAGTGGAATACTAGTGTATGAATTGCCATTAAGCAGTAAGTGGGTAAAGTCTCTATGAGCTAGGGTTTAACAAGATCACAATTGCTTTAATCTATAAGATAGATTATAATCAACAAATAAGGATGCTTTATGCTGATACGTCTAATTGTGACAGAATTCTTCGTATCTAGGTCTTAGGAAGAAGTACCGCCTAAGTCTTAAGAATGATATGCCGCCTCGAGATAAGTAATCATTTCACTAAATAAACAAACCAACTTCTAATAGGATTAATAATGGCTAATACAGTTTTCTATTATTAGGCTCGACCGCTCTTTTATCTTCTGTAAATTTACTTGCGAGTGTTTAAGTGTCTTGAATTGGTTTTAGTCACCACCAAACCCGTGCCAGTCTCTCAGACTAAAAAACCCCCCTTTTATGTGTTAGAATTAGGATTAGGACTAACATATGTTTAGGATAGAATAGAACTAACTTAGATTAGATAACCAAAATATTAATAAATTGAAAGAGTTCCTCGCTTCAAGTGTTCAACACCCTACTTACCACAAAACTCCTAGTTGATCGGGTACACTGCCCGTGAAAGTGTTATTTTTGGTTAAGTCGGCAAAATATAAATTTAAAACTTGAAATCATAAATTACAACCACACGACAACACATTAAGTTTTTAGCGCCGCTGCCGGGGAGTGAGAATTTAATCTTGATTTTTATTTGATATTTTGGTTTTTAACATTAGATCTAACCCTTAGGATTAGTGTAATTTAGATTAGTGTATATTTTGTATAATCTTGTATATTATGTAAAATTTTGTATATTTGTCTTTAATTGTTTGCTTAGTTTAATTAATTGTTTGCGTATTTAATTGTTTTCTAATACACTATTCTGGTCGATAACTCGATATGGCGTATCTACTTCCATTGGATACGGCGTATCCAACTTTCTTATTCAATACAGCGTATTCATTCAAAAGATTAATACGGCGTATTCACTTCTATTGAATACAGCGCATCGATCATCTGATACAGAATCAGAACTAAAATTTCATATTTGATTTTCGTGCTTAAATTTTTCATCTTTCTTCAGAGCAAATCCTACTGATATTTTTACCTTTGTAACAGGTCGTATTTATCTGAGCTAGTCGATTAAAGAATGACGGATAAGGATAAGAAATCAACTATGAAAGGATTTGCGACTAATGATCAAGCAGGTTACTATTCAGGGATTACGAACATTACGGTCAATGGAAAGAATGCTTATGAGCTGAAAGAAAAATTCCTTGATGATTTGCACAATAATGCCTTTTGCGGAACTAATAGGGAAGATGCGATCAAGCATATCGAATACTTCCTTAGAATTGTTGACCCAATTGATTTACCCAATGTAAATCAGGATAAACTTAGAGTTGTTGTTTTCCCAATCTTATTGGTTGGAGATGCATGGAGATGGTTTGATAGCATTAAAGGATCAATTACTAGTTGGGTCGATTTAACGGCTAAATTTTTTAGAAAATACTACCCGCCTTCCCGCGCTGGAAAAATTAACACCACCATGATAAAAAAGGGACCCTACTAATCTAAATTTCGAAAATTGGTTGGCCTCAATGTTTGTGAACTACGAGACAATATTCACTAAAGGAGCTTTGTGGGAGTACTGGAAATTGGGAAGTGACGAAATTGAGCCAACTGATGAAGGATCTTCCGATCTTGAGGAAACTAATAATGATGATGAACACAAAATCGGTGAAATCTTTAGGATTGAAACAAACTTGTTCAATTATGAAACACCGCTGTGTGAAAAATTCAGAAAGTTCAATTACCTACTCAAGATAGATCTGGATGTCCTTACTAAAGATATTGAGGGATTCAAGACTTACGAAGACTTTAAGGATGATTGGATTTATGAATGGAACAAAGATATGCCATGGGTACACGAGAGACCATGGACTGAAACTAGAGTATGGACTGATCCCACTCCAGTTGAGCATTGTTGTAAGCCCTTTAACTACAAAAATGGATGTTCGGAGTGGCCAACCTGCAGCTGGATGGATGATTTGACCAAAATACATATATATAATATATAGTATAAGGATAAGTCAATAATAGTATAGTATAGTACTTCCGTCGGGTTTTAAGAAAATCGCTTTTAACCAAAGCAAAATCCAAAACCTCCCGGGTCGTTTTCTAACGAGGCGTGAATTGAAAATCGAGAATCGGTTTGTGGAATAATGCTTGAATATCACAAATTTTGATTTGGTTTTCTAATTCTATGGGAAAAAAATGCCATAATTAATTTTTAAAGGGCACGCTTTTAAACTAAAAATGAGGCAATACGATAATTAAATAAAACTTTAACGGGATTCAAATGTAGGTGCAACATCTACACCCTTTCCACACACCAATCCTAAACTATTTTAAAAACCTAAATTCTAAAATTTTAACCCTACAAATGCAAATTTAATTTTTAAATGTCCTAAATGATAAAAGAAAATTTAAAAAAAAGAATTATATTTCTTTGACTTTTATATTTCTTTTATGAATTAAAAACTGATTTAATCTAAAAAATTAATTAAAAATAGTAAACTAATTTATAAAAATCTGAAAAAATCATGAAAAGTACTTTGAACAATGCTGAATTTAAGAAAAATAAAACGGGGTAAACAGCTTAAGAGAATAAGCTGTTAATAAGCAAAAATGGGCTGATAACTAAAATGGCTAAAAAGGGGCTAAGTAATAAATTGTGCAAAGTATAACCAGAAAAGACCCAAGGGCGAGTTGGTTGTGTGTGGTGTGTTAAAACGTTTGGGATGTTAAGGTTGAGGTCCCGGGTTCGAAACTGGGGCTTCCTTATACACCCAAATGTTTTTATTTTTGCAAATTTCTTTTTGAAAAAGATTTAAGACTTGAAAATAAGCAACTTTTAAAATATGACTTTTTACAAAAACTTAAAATAAGCTAGAAATAAGCTCTAAAAGAGTGACAGATTACTTAAAAGCTAAAAAGGGCTAAAAGGCTAACTGTTTTGCATTTTTAGACACAATAAGCAAAAAGAAAAAGCAAATAAGCAGAAACAAACTTAAGGCTAAACTAAATAAGCTACAAGGGCCTAAAACCTATCTCATAAGCAAATCTAAGCACAAATTAAGCAAATCCAATAAGCCAATAAGCTCAGAAAAGCAAATAAGCAAATATATCAAGTTAAAATTTCACAGATTCAAACATTGATTTCTAAGAACTTTGAAAAAGAGTTTTTAACTTTAAAATCTTTAAAAAGCTGATTTAAACATCATAAAAGAGCTTGTCAAAGTTGGATTTTTAAACCAAAGGACATCAAGCAGTACTAACATGGGTTAGTACTGCTTGTGCCAAACACCCCTTTAAAACTTGATTTTGCATTTTTACACTACTACAGTTTAAATTAAGATTGGAAAAGTAAAAATAGATAAAGCATTAGGTAAATCAAGGACAAATAAGCAATTAACTCTCAAAGATAAGCACTTATAATATGCAACTAAGAATAAGCAGTTTAAAGGCAATTTAAGACAGTGTTAAAGAAAAGACATTAACAAAGAACATTTAAACAATAAAAAAGCATAAAAAAGCAACACATAACATTAATAAGCAACAATAAGCAGTAAAAGACAGTAAATAAGCAGTAATAAGCAATAAGCAGTTTTAAGCAAAAAAACTAAAAAGGAAAGACTTACAAAGCCCTTTGCTTTTGGTTAAGAACTTAAACACCCAAATCACTCCTAATCTATCCTAATGCTTATCCAATAAGCTCTAACCCATGGCTATCCATTACTTACCATGCTCCAAAAAGCTGAAAATCTAAATTCTTTCTTAATGAAACAGTACCCTTGCAAAAACTTTTTTTTTGAAAAATCGTGAATAAGTTAAAACATATTTAATAAGCTTAAAGGAGCTTATAGAAATGATATGTGAACAAGAATAGGCTTGAATGCATAAAACACTTTAAAACTGAAATTTCATTAAGTAAAAGAGGATTACAAGACTTTTGAAAGTAAAATGACAGAATTTAAATGACATAAAACATAAAAAAACATTAAAAGTAAAATTATACTACTCCTAAATTACATGAGTTCAAATGTCGAAAATAAGCCCCATTTTATAAGTTGTTCATGAAGCTTGGGGTGTGTTAGTTGTGTTTCTTGTGTGAGGGCTTCAAAAGCATAATCATAGCCATCAAAAAGTCTTGTTCTCCAAGCCAATTCATCACAGCCCTTCATCTTTGTCTTCAAATCATCACCCAATAAGAATTCGAGGGATTGCCAACATGGAATTGGATTTTTATGATGTGGGGTTTTGTTGTGGGGTTCATTTGGTTTGTCTGGTTGCAGAGAAAAAGAGGGAAAGAGACGGTGAATAGTGATGTATATGGGCGGGAAATGGTTTTGGGTTTGACTAGGTTGACGAGCGTTTGCTATGAAGTTGTTAAGTTGTTGCATCGTTAGTCCTTTTGGACTAACAATGTTAGTCCTTGAGGACTAACGATGTAAGGGTGAAAGGGATGTATTGTTTGGACTTGGTTAATGGGATGTTAAGTCTTTAGGGCTTGGCAGATTTGGGCCAGATTTGGTTTTGGGACCAAAAAATGATTAAGGCTTATTAAGCCTTGGTATAAATACCTTAATGGGCTGACCCGACCCATTAGATGGGTACGGTTTGGCCCATTATGTATTTCTTCGGTTTCGGCTTCGTCTTTGACTTTGACTTCTCGATGTTGACTTTGACTTTGACTTTTGTTGACTTTAACTTTGACCTTTTGCGCTCTTTTCATTCTCGTGCTCGGTTTTGTTCGTTTTGGCTTGATTTTGTGTCATTTTCTTTGATATTCGTTACCTGCACAATATAAATGCAAAACACACAAATACAACGTATTTTTGGTATGTTTTTGGTCATTATTGGTCATTTTAGCACGTTTAATTAGGTCAAAGGTATGTGTAATTAAGCACACACCAAAATCCCCCATACTAAACTATTGCCGTGTCCTCACGCAATGCTATAAGTAAACACATTGAAAACCAAGAATCTCAATCCTCCTCGACTAATGACCTCGAAAAGTAGCTAAGTGTTCATCAAGGGGAATTTAAGAATCATTAGCTTTGAAAAGCCTCGTTTTGACCATTTTTATAAATCTACACTAATTACCGCACATATTTTTCTTTTTCTTTTTTTCTAGAATGTTTGACTTTTGTTATTTTTATAACTTTAGGGTCATAGAACAACAAGCATTTCAATCCTAAAATGCCCAAAAAGGATAAATTCATCGTTCCTGATTTTTCACTTGTCCCAAACTAAGCTTAAAACGAAATCACCGTTAAATAGAAGTTAAGATGCTAACACTACTCATATTTGCAAATCTGTGTAAGCATAAACTAACTTTTCACTCCCGATGGATATCAATAAATGTGTATGTGCTCATTTCAAATTTCGACCATCCAATCGACTTTTTAAAAAAGTTGTAATTCCTCTAAATGTAACGTTCCACCCAAGAATTATGAGTTTGAAGGCGAGATCATCCCATGTAGCGACTTTCGTCTCGACACATCCCAACCTTGCGGCTAAGTGACCAGGATTTTGACACCTCACAGAGACTAGTATCGAGACTCACGGGCCTTCGGTTTTAAAAACTCTTAGGCTTCCCGTTAAATAACAATTCATTTAGAAAAACCACAACTTAAAACGAAATAGTATTAGTTCAAAAGCATATTTAAGAAAAAGAGATTTTCCCTATATTTATTTTCACATTTCACTTAACATTAACACAATTTATACTTATTTCAGCAACGGTAATCCTTGACCTTTTTGAAGGCTGCAACATCGGTTGTGAGCCGGCAAGATGCAGCAAACTTTTATCAGTCTCGGATTATTGTTCTTACTCGGAAGAGATCCTCGAACACTTGAAGCTCGAAGACGACCGTATTTGAAAAAGGCATATATCTCTCTTCTCTATACTGATAAATAGGTTGGAGTGTTGTTGTGTTCGTGCGGAGGGTTATTGGTGGGGATGTGAAGAGGTTTGGAAGAAATTGGGATAGGAGGATCCGGCAGAGAAGGGCAGGTAAACTGGGTGCGTGGGGGATGGGGGGGGAGGGGTGGGCGGAGGATCGGGGGGGGGTTTGGAGGGGGGTTTTGTATATTGTCTGTACGTTAGGGTGGCTATTCTTGTTAGTATGAGCGGCCAACATCCGTTTTGACCGGCAAGAGGCAGTAAACTTTTATCAGCCCACAGTTATTATTATTATTATTATTACATTTTTTTTTAACACTTTATATTACCACGATATATAGAGAAAATTTTCTTTCTTTTTTAGAAAATTTAAGTATAAATTTGAACTAAGACTAAAAATGTTGATTTAAAAAGGACTTTTAAGTGATAAAACCACTAACTTGTCTAATTTCTGAAAAGAGCACGTATTATTAGTTCGGTTAGAAGCTTCCGGGAGGAAACCCCACAAATTACACTTATGAGCTTTTAAGATTTCCAAATAATCCTTGTTTAGCATCTAACTCATAAGTAACTCTATCATTTCTCATTCTTCGCAAATTTAAAATCTCTAATAAAAAGATCCGTGAATGCTTAGTCAAATAAACTAGCTTAGTCCAAGTTTTATAAAGGTTAAGGGTACTAAGTAAGAGCTCAACACGAGCTCGATTCGAGTCAAAATCTATTCTTATTCTACCCAGCAGGAAAGTCAAACATTGTGACAAAACACTTATTTTATTTTTTAAAATTTTTAATTTTTTTCATTTTTAGGTATTTTGATGGTAAAAACGGGATTGCATAAAAACAACGACTGCACACACAATCAAATTGATAGATCCCCCCATACTAGAACTAAACATTGTCCTCAATGTTTTAAGAAAGGTCTCTACGTAAATCTAAAGCCGTTTATTAAGTATGCTCAAAGATAAACGTTAGTCGATAAGATTTAGGATATTGGATTCCCAAAATCATGCTAAGGATTGAAGCTTGAGTGAACGAAGGACAAAACCACGAGCATGAGAGTCTTCATAATCCGGGGCAATCCTGGACATACAACACAAACCACGAAACACGAGAAAGGAAGAGGCGAACCTCCTCACGTCACACTTATTCATTACTACTATTATAATTATATTAGGATAAGCATGGGTTGCCACCCACGAAGCGCTTGTTTATTAATGAGTCACTAAGCTTGACTCGTCCCCGAATTTAGTTGTCCATGGGGAAGGTTTGGAGATTCGAGACAACCATAGGTGGTATGTCCCCTCCAAAATAGTGCTTGAGTATGTTGATCCCAATCCTTGATCGATTCCTTAGCTTGTCTAAGGTTAAATTACCTTGGATAAATCCAAAATAACTTGTTGTAGAAACTTTGTATGTATTATCTATAATGTTTGCGGAATCTACACCTTAATATCTAGAAGTATTATGAATAAAATAGTAATTGTGAATGAACAAAGATATAACCAAACGCTCCAATATTATTAGATCAATAATACGAGTACTCTTCACTAGTACTAGGGTTTACAACCTTGAAGCTTTTTAATCGACTTCACAACTATGAAAAACTTGTATGTAAACTAATGCCCCTAGAGCCTCCATTTATAGACCAAGGAGTCCTACAAGGCTTACAATACTTTCCTAAGATATCATGATCTTTTCTAAAAGAAAACGTAATCTTTTAAACAAATACATTATACATATCTTTTACAAAAATAACTCAATACTTATCTTCGTAAGTATTCTTGTTCTCCAGACCAATCCTTATCCTTTACTCTGTGCGTTTAGGGGGGTATGACTCTGGGAGAGTGGGAGTTACGTGATGGCTTTCAGTGGCAGGTGTGGGTTAAATCTAGGGGGGCAGCGATAAACTTTTGTACCTTGCATACTGATGAAAAATAGACAAGGTGAGGGGGGGAGTAACATTAGTACGTGGGGGGGGGCATGCAGTACTACACTATAAAATCAACAATAGTAACTGTGTATCTAGCATCTTAACGTTACTACTAGCAGCACTAACTACTTAGCATATATTTCAGTCTTCAACTCTGAGCAGTCTTAACTTCAACAAGCAGCGGTAACTTAATACTAACAGTAGTAACTTTATACTAACATCACTAACTACTTAGCATAATTTTCATTAGTATCACCAACAGTACTAAGTTATACTTGACAGCACTAACATATACCTGAGCAATAGTAAACTCTAAATCATAATTGAATATCTTTAAAGTCCCAACAATCCACCCCAAAAACTTGATGTTCATCATAATGAATCCTTCAGTTTTCTTATTTAAAAGTCCTCATCACTAGCAGAAGATGTTATTTCAAACATTTCATTGACCCTTTTGATGCTTTACCATGAGCTTGAGTAGTTGATAGCACATCTTATTCCAATAATCAGCTTGAAGTTTCTTGTTGAGCATATTTGTGATTGTTATTGGTGTAAGAGGATATCTTTTCTCGACCAACATAAAAATATGTACATTTCCAAACCTTACAAAGTGCACTCCACAGGAATCAAACAACTTCCAAACAGTCACTTTGTATCCTTGTAGATTTCTCCATACATCACTTTTTATGTCTGGTTCAAACATGACTTTTAAATCACCCCATAACACTCTTTCATGTTCATCTCCAGGCCTTGTATCACCATGCTTTGTTTTGACTAACTTCCAAAGAGTCTGCAACTCTTCTCTATCAATACCCTGAAGCATCCTAATCATAGAAGAAGGTAAGGGGTCTTCTTTTGGAACTCCATCAGCTCTTATATCAATTGATAATGTCCCTTTTTATCCTTCCTAAATAGCTAGTATTTCAACAATCACTGAGGTTTGGAAGCAGTGGTAGTAGCATCAAATGCTAAATCATCATCTTTGATCTGTCACCATATCTTTTTAGCTCAGCTTCATTATTATCTACATCAACTTCTTTATTCTTAACTGTCATTTTTTTGTGTGTATAGTCTTTTTTTTTTTTTTTGCCTTCTTAGACTTATCAGATTCCAGTTTATCCCCTGCTCTCTTTGCACTACTATCTTGTGTAATTTCTGCCTTTTTAGAACTGCTTTCATCCTTCTTTCTACTGATTTCTTGATCCTTCTGATTCATATGCCACAAAAAGAATTATACTCTCTTCATATCCTTGTCAAACAGCTTTAGATTTTATCATAGCATTTGCCCTTTAGCTGATTTGTTGTTTATATCCACCCATATGCTTAAATAGATAATACACTTGATTTTCTTCATTTTGTGTCCCTTGATAGGGGAAGGTTTATTTCTCTTTCATGTGCTCCAAATGCAACAAAAATGTTTTCTCATTCTTCTCTATGAATTCCATAAATAGTTTTTGGGTTCTTCTCCTCATTCTGTCCAACCCCTCTTGCTCTCTTGTTTGGAGTCTCTCCACACAATACAATCAGCCGACCATCATAGCTTGTTGTTTTTTCTATTATTTCAATTCAAAGCTAGTTGGCTTCTTCTACCTTTTCCTTGTAATCCCTCTTCTCTTCTATAAGTTTCCCAACACAGCTGGCAACTGAGCCTTCAAGATTTCTTGACATTTCTTCATCAAGAGTCAACTTTTTTTTTTTTTTGGAAAATTTATGCAGATTTTTTTGAAATTTTGAAATAAAAAAAGGAGATTTTTTTGGAAAAGAGAAAAACTTTTTTTAAAGGTACTTTAGGCTTAATCAGTTTTTCTTTGCCTTTGTCTTTAGTCCTTTGAAGTTGTGATGCTTGTGGTAGATGATGTTGTTGTTCTGAATTCACTTCACATTGGCTCTTTAACAGTAACAATCAAAGCCCTCTAGCCTTGGTTCTTTAGTTGTTTGTTGATTGTAGCAGCATATAACATCTTTAGGTTTAGAGCTTTGATTTCAAATAAGAATTTGAGCAAAAGTTATTTCATCAATAGCTGTTGTTGAGCACTCGTATTGTAATTTTCATTAATCATGGAATCATTAACTCCTTCACCAGCATAGTAACTAGAATAATAGGTTGCATCACATCTTCAACACGCAGTACTAACCTCTCTTTCATCAACCTTTGCACTCTGCTCTTCTTTCTCACCAACTGCCAATCCACAGTCCAACCCTCATTAAACCCATGATATCATCTGTATCAAACATTTATGCATCATCTCTGACCTCACCTTGGGTTTCATCAACTAAAGAAACTATAGCATCTTGTCAATGTCTTCAAAACTCCTCCCCAGTTTGGATGCATCTTCTGAGCACCCAGAACTAACTTTATCCATAGAGGATTCAACCCGTCTAGATTCATCCAACTTTCCGATTGAATCATTTTTAAACCCTAGTAGTTCTTGATTTTAGTTTATCCTTTCCAAACTTTTGGACCCTCTCTTTAAACCAGCAATCTCCTTGCTGAGCATGCATTGCCTCTCCAAATCAAGAACCTATTTTTGTAAGTTGGTACACAAAATCATCAATTCTGTTAGTTGCATTATATCCTCACCGCTGAGAAGTGGATCATTAGAAGGTATAGGAACACTATCATTATGGTGTGTCTCAACTTGAGGAACTTCAGTTTCCTTCCTCTGTTTTCTTCTAGACTGTTTCTTTTGAGGTCTAGAGGATGATGGTTGAGTAGTAATGGGTGTCTGTTGAGAATCAGTAGGAATGCCTGAATCTACAAACTCACACAAACAGATTTCAAAACAAACACAAGACATTCTTACAAACCACCTTAAACCACTACACCATATAACCCATAGAATTTTCGCTAACCCAACACTCTACCAACTACTAAACACTAAGTAAACTCAGAGACTCAACAGCTAAAAAACAACACTACCAACTCCAAACCTAAGTATACCCTGCACACTACACCAACCAACCAATCCTTCCTTACTAAAAAGCAATCGGGTCTACACATCAAATCCTCAAACACCACGCATTCACCATTGGTAGGAACATTACTGGGGGTGGGGGGGGGGGGGGGGGGGGATAGATCTTTATACAAAAACAACATACAAACACAAAATAATACACATCAAGAGTGAACAAACTATACTATATATCTCAATACATAGGAGTGGGGGAGGGGGGGGGGGGGTTGGGGGGGGGGGGGGGGATAGGTCAAATAATCGTCGAAACTAAACCTAATATGGTTCACTATAAAAAAGCGGTAGTGCTGTTCTGATTAGCATTTTGCCACCTACACAATATGCACACAGGCGTGTTATTTCGAAAAAGTCCTTAATTAAGGATGTCCTTTCTATCGCCTTCTCTCTCACGAAGAGTGGCGCGTTATATGATTTTCTATTATGTGAGATAACATACCAAAAACAGAGGGGTGAGAACAACAAAAACTTTGATAATTGACATATCCCCGCGAGCTGTTTATCACATATATCATCTGACACTTAGTACACATCCTCTTGTGACAACATATAGATCTATGTGATATTCATATATTCAATACCCCTGATCACTATAAGGTTCTTGTACCGATGGGGGGGAGCAGTCGTATAATAGATACTTGGATAAATTAAAATTACACACACACAGTGGCCAAGCATATGATTATGGCGTAGAGGGGTCATGGGGGAGTGCTGTGGACGGGAAGAGTTCGTCCATGTAGTGGGACCTTGGTACTTAGGCCATTGGGCGTAAGGTATGGAATTAGAACTTCCATGTGGAAAATAATAGCTTTATAAAATGTAAGCCTTTGAGAAGGTTTTTGCATAACCCAGGGGTCATTTGCTACTCTTTCAAGAGATGAGATAGGGCAGGTTGCAAACAATCAGTACCGACCGTGCATTTTCTAAATGAAGATGCGGACTTCTAATGCTTGTCTTCGTATGATCAACCCTTGCTTTTTATCAACTAGGGCTTGTAACGCTGCGTTCACATAATCGTTATTTTTTTTTTGTTTTTTTGTATTGCCCTTTGCGTGTGTGCCCGAACTGTTCATCAAATGTGTATATAGTATGATGTGCTAGCTAAAGCCTGGAATGAATGTTGATTACATGTCTAAAAATCGAATAATTTCCTGGACCATTCGCAAACACTTTTCAGTCACAGGTATATATCACCGTCTGGCAGTGCGATCACAATTGCAGTGGGATCTTACATCAATCAAACATGCGAAAATGTAGGGTCGACGATGTGGGTGATGGGGTTTTGATGATTAACAATGAGAATTGGAAGTTAGGGTTTACATTTAGAGAGTGTTTTGAATATTGAAATCGAATGAAGAACGTTGAAACGCACTGGAAGTCGAATTATTATAAAAATCACCCGTCGACGAAGCACATCAAACTTTGAACTGGCAGCACAAAAATGATTCCTAAACAGTAGTAAATCGTAACGTCGGGCAAGCAGTAAACCAACAGCATCAACGTAAGCTATAGCGCAACATAATGGAACCGCAGTAGAAACTTTATGCTGTGATCGACATTAAAGTTATATTGACAGTATTAACAACATTAAGTTTTGAGTTACCAGCATTAACATATTAAATTTCTTATTCTTCCATAAAAGGACTTCTATCATCAATAATTCTTCTCACAAGCTTTCTTACTATTTTTTTTAAACTCACAAGTGAATCTCGTCATTTCTTTTAGGCTCAACGCAAGTTCAACGTCTTGTATCCCCTCTGTTTTATAACACGACATCTCTCTTTCTATTTTTTTAGCTGCGGACAAATTTCTGGGGTGCGTTCTTTTCTTTTCTCCTGCATCAATTTCACGAGGGAACAGTTTTGTACAATTATGGCATCAATTCAATAGTTTCATACGTCCTCGCCACTTCCGTGTGTGTAACCCTCTTAAGAGAGGTGGCATCATTTGACTAGTTAGAGATGAGTCTCAATAACGCTATTTAAGCATCTACAATACTGCCGGCCGCAATAGTGTAATCGGTGGTTGGGCACCTGTGACCACTGACCTGAACCGATGTCCCTAAAGGACTTGATTCTAGGGTTAAGTGTTGCCGGGGGGGGGGGGGGGGGGGGGGGGGGGGGGGGGGGATGGATGTGGGTCTGTATAGGATGGAGTGGAGGCCGGAACTTTCCTCCCTCCCCTGCTCTGCTTCAAAAAGCTAGAAGCATTAGTGGCAGGAAAAAAAGCCCATTCCCATTGGGCGGAGTTCTTCACCCGCGGGGAACTGCTTAATGGACCATCCTCATCACCAACCTATATCAGAGGGGGACGCACCAGACAAGGACCTTAGTGTCCCGACCCGTCACTAACCCGTGCCTGATCGATTACCACAATCCAAAAAATAATAAAACTATCCTACACACTACACCACATCATCCCACAATCACTCAACATCCCTAAACACATAACAATCATGCGTGGGGGGGGGGGATCGAACGAACACACCAAAAACAAACTCACTCCCAATATCCCAATAAGTGGGAGTGAACCACACATCCCACACACGTGTCATACCGCTCTCTACTTCTCAGTCAGTGCCCACTACCCCAATGAAAACGACTAATACGCGACAACAAAACTCCCAAGCGAATTTTCACTTGACATCGACCTCAAATATATGCATAACCCATGAAAAAACAACTTCACTTAAGAACTGTACACCCAACCTCCCCACACACCCACCCAAACATGACAATACTTGAACACAACAAAAATCATCGGGTCAGCGATTAGCAGTATCCTCTTAAGCAAACTTCATATTGGTATCCATCCAAATTTATTCATACTGCTATACCACACCACCCCCGCTTATTATCCTGCCAGTGTTATCCTAAAAAACCAAGAAAAATACAATCCAAAGTATTTTCTTGTTTAAAGCAGTATTAAATTTGACTTAGAAGTTTTAAACTAACATTATTAGAGTATAACTGGACAGTACTAGTTATACTTAGAGTACTAATGATACAGCTAACAGTACTAATCCTTAACAAAACTTTACAAATGACATAAAATAGATTTAAACATTAAGGATTAATCATTCCAATACTTTGAGACCAAGTACTAAAACTTCCAGCATAAAAAAACCTTTTGTAAGAAGAACTGGCAACATTATGTTCAGTTTCATTTTTAACCATTTGCATTAACTTTTTAGCATTGCAATCTCTTATAAAATTATGTCAAATCTCTATATTGTTTAGTTTTAGAATGTTAAAACAGGATTTCAATAATGCAGATAGTAACAGATATATTATCAATCAATGTGAATCATAGTATTCATGAAATTTATGTAAACCCATAACCCACAATTGTTTTTGAATTTTTCCCAGAGTACTTGTCCACAGCAACTAGCAGCAACCACATATTCAGCTTCAGTTGTAGAGGTGGCAACAACAGTTTGCTTCTTACACTGCCAAGATATCAACTTGTTTCCCAAAAACTAACAACCTCTAGTTGTTGACTTCCTATCTTGAGTGGCTCCATCATAGTCACTATCAGTATAGAAACTAGCTCAAATGGAGAATCTCTAGAATACCAAAGGCCAAGTTTTGGTTTGCCTTTCAGATATTTAAAAAGTTCTTTTTAACAGCTAAGAGATGTGATGTCTTTGGCGTAACTTAGAATCTGGCACATGCAACATACTCAAACATGTATATCCGTTGATACAAGATTGCTGTTAAGATACTTCAAGAACCCAATCATAGATCTATAGAGATTTACATCAACAATAATTAGCATCTTCATCTTGACTAAAAGGCTTTTTCTAAATCACTAAGTAGAAAGGCAGACTTCACATCAGTGTAGTTTGAAATTCTTCAAAATATCATCTACATATTTATCCTGACTGATAAATATTCCATCTTTCTTCTGCTGTACTTGTAATCCTAGAAAGAGAGTAAGTTCTCCCATAGAACTCATCTGAAACTTATCCTTCATAAGCTTCTCAAATCCGGTACACAGTTCCTTGTTTGTAAAGCCAAAGATAATGTCATCAACAAAAGACTATATACAAAGAAAAATATCGTCCTTTGTTGCCTCTTTGATAAATAATGTCTGATCTATCTTCCCTCTTTAAAACCCATTGCCCAATAGATAGTTTAGCCAAGGTTCATACCATGTTCTTGTTGCTTGATGTAAACCCCCCCATAAATTGCCTTGACCACCATTGTAAACTATGTCTGGATTGTCAAGATCTTTAATCCTGGAGTTGAGTAACATAAACCTCTTCCTAATAAGTTCCAGTAAAGAATGCACTCTTCACATCCATTTGATATACCATAAAAAAACTTCTTTATAGTGTATACTTTCTTTTTGCCTCAATTCTTGCCATAGGAGCAAAAACAATCTTATTGCCTCAATTCTTGCCATAGGAGCAAACACTTCTTCATAATCAATACCTTCTTCTTGTCTATGACCCTGTGCAACTAACCTTGCTTTGTTCCTAATCACAATTCCCCTTTCATCTTTCTTGTTTCTGAAGACCCATTTTGTTCCAATGGCCTTCTTTCCATTAGGGAGATCCACCAGTATCCAAACTTGTTGAAGTTTGAATTGCAGAAGTTCTTCCTGCATTGCTTCCACCCAGGATGAATCAGATAGAGCTTTAGCAATGCTTGTTGGTTCAATCTGTGATAGGAAACAAGCATATAAACAAGTATTCAGGGTATCATGTGTTTTCTGTTCATACACATCACTGAGAAACCCTTGTTTAGAAGTAGGTTTTGACATTCTTCTTGTCTGAACAGTTGACTTCACTTCACCAATCACATTGTCAATTGGGTGATCTTTATGAATTCTTGTATTAGGAGTGGTTGGAACTATATAGGAATTTGTGATGTTCCCCAAATCAACTTCTGGTTCTTCTTCAGTGCTATCTTGTTCATTTGGACGAGCAGTATTAACTGATGGGCCAACAACATTAAGTTTAAGACTACCAGTATTAACATCAGGACTGACAGTATTAATATGTTGCCCAGCAGCATTAACATCTTTAGTACTACTATCATCTGCAATACTTTCTTGTTCAGCATTCTCATTATTTAGACCATCTTTAACTTGCTTTTGAGCATCATCAGCAGTTTTTGGTTCATCATTATCAACATCCTTAGTAGGTGAATTAAAGTATGAAGTATCTTTCCAAATTGGCATCACAATGCAATCTTGACTGTTTTCTTCTGATGTACCTGCAGAGTCATTAGAAACTGTACCTGCAGTAACTGGTACATAGTTCATAGATTGGGTTAGAGAATCAATATCAAACAGCCATTTTGGACCATTCCCTGGTTCTAGTGTGGTATACCCTATAAGCTTTACTACTAAAAGAATATCCAACAAAGAAACCTTCATCACTTTTGCCATCAAACTTGCCTAAACTGTCCAAAGTATTAAGAATAGTAACATGACAACCAAATGGTCTCATAAAACTTAGAGCTGGTTTAAAACCTCTAAAAAGTTCATAAGGTGTCTTGTTATGAGGCTTGACTACTAAGACCCTATTCTGAACATAGCAAGCAGTAGAAACTGCTTCAGCCCAAAATGTGGTAGGTAACTTAGAGTCAGCTAACATTGTTCTAGCAGCCTCAATTAGTGTCCTATTCCTCCTCTCAGCTACACCATTTTGCTGAGGAGTTCTAGCTACACTATATTCTCTCTTAATACCTTTTTCTCTGTAAAAATCATCCATAACTTTGTTCTTAAACTCTGTTCCATTATCACTTTTGATTATTTTCACTTTCTTATCCACTAGGTTTTCTATTTCTTTGATAAAGTTCTTAAGGATCTCACTGGTTTCATCCTTAGTTGTTAAAAAGAAAACCCATGTAAATCTACTATAATCATCAGTGACTACTAAGCAATACTTCTTATGCATTAAGCTACTCACAAAGGTTGGACCAAACAAATCCATATGTAGCATAAACAAAGGCTTAGTAATGGGATTCAGAACTTTGGACTTACAAGAAGCTCTGTGTTGCTTCCCTTTAAGACAAGCAACACAGGTTTGGTCATTTTCAAAACGTTTTGTAGGCAATCCTCTTACTAGATTATCCTTGACAAGCTTATTTATGTTTTTAAAATTAATATGACCAAGTCTTCTGTGCCAGAGCATTGATTCATCTAATGTAGCCTTTGCAACAAGACAAGTCAAACTCTCTTTAGGAACAATGTTCTTCATATCAAAACTGTACATATTGTCCTTTCTAGGAATTTTAAGAAGTATCTGATTTTCATCAGGCAACTTAAAATTTGGAGATAAGACAAGACATTCAGTGTCAGTAAAAAGGACATAGTTCTTTTTGTCACACATCTGTGAGACACTAAAAAGATTGAATTTTAACTCATTGACAAAGTATACATCTTCAAAATCAAGATTATCAGTCTTAAGTGTTCCTTTACCAGTAATTCTACCACCATATGCACCTCCTCCAAATGCAACATAACCTCCATCAAATTCCTTGAAATCTGAGAGATAAGCTATGTTCCCAGTCATGTGCCTTGAGCATCCACTGTCAACAAATCCTTTATCATCATGTTGTGGCTTGCCCTGCACAAAAGAATAAGGAAATTAGATTCCTTTGGGGACCCAAGCCATTACTGACTTGGATCTGCCTCGTGCATCAATGTAGTTGTGTCTTTTAAAAGCAAGTGATGCACCATTAGGTTTGGTAGGTCTCCAAACCCAATATGCTGAGGACTTTACAACTTCTTGATAAATAATGTCTGATCAATCTTGCCTCTTTTAAACCTATTGCCCAACAGATAGTTAGCCAAGATTTCATACCATGCTCTTGGTGCTTGATGCAAACCATAAAGTGCCTTGACCACCTTATAAACTTTGTCTGGATGGCCAGGATCTTTAAATCCTGGTGGTTGAATAACATAAACCTTTTCCTCAATAGTTCCATATAAGAAGGCACTATTCACATCCATTTGATATACCAAAAAACCCATAAAAGAAGCATAGGCCAAAAATAATCTTATTGCCTCAATTCTTACCATAGGAGCAAAAACTTCTTTATAGTCTATACCTTCTTATTGTCTATGACCCTGTGCAACCAACCTTGATTTATTCCTTATCACAATCCCCCTTTCATCTTTCTTGTTTCTGAAGACCCATTTTGTTCCAATAGCCCTCTTTCCAAAAGGCAAATCCACAAGTATCCAAACCTGTTAGAGTTTGAATTGCAGAAGTTCTTCCTGCATTGCTTCCACCCAAGATGAATCAGATAGAGCTTTAGCAATACTTGTGGGTTCTGTCTGTGATAGGAAACAAGCATATAAACAAGTATTCAGGGTATCATATGTTTTCTGCTTATATACAGCACTGAGAAACCCTTGTTCAGAAGTAGGTTTTGTCATTCTTCTTGTCTGAACAGTTGACTTCACATCACCAATCACATTTTCAATTGGGTGATCGATTATATATCTCCCCTAACTTTCCTAATGTTCTACTTTCACTAAACTTCATTACTAATGTTACATCCACAGACCTTACAAACTACTTTTGACCTGTAATTCTAGTTCTTTTACAAAGACATTATCAGTATTCTCCTTAGAATTATCTGATTCCTTAACAATATTAGACTCTTTCTTACTATTCTCAGGACCATAGCCTTTGAATTCAGGCTCTTTGAATTCATCAAGACCAAAATAAGACAGATCTAGTTTGTTAGGTCTATTGTAGATTAAAGGATGAGGTAGAGGAACTGCATAATATCCAAAACCCTTTTTACTCTTGTCAGTTATCTGACTTCCTAATAACTGATCTAAGTATTTTGAGGCCTTATCAAATTTCTCAATTTTAAAATCAATGGCATCCCTTTTCTGCTTAATGTTTTTTCAAATCTCTGCTTTAAGTTTAGTAATTTCATATTGTTTGAATTCTACTTCTCTTTTAAGGACATCAACTTCTTCACTAAAAAGAACCTCATTTTTCCTATATGTGACTAGTTGTGCTTTAACAGTATCTAGTCCTCTTTTATAAGTAGCTGACTCAAATTTAGTTTGAAGTTGTTTAGCAAGCAGGTCATCATATTGTTTCTTAAGAGTTTCATAGTTATTTAGACAAGTTTTATCAGTGTATACCTCTAAGTCAAAAATGCCATTAGATCCATGTTTGACTGAACTTGTTCTTCTGCCATTTCACTACAATCAAAACCTACACCAACCACACAAGAAGTATTTCTTGGCATGGTAGACTCAATAGCCAACAATGCCTTGGGAAGTGTCTTCTTTTTTTTCTTGGCTTCCCAGGTGTTGTCTTGATTTCTGAACTGATCTTCCTTGTCTTCCTGATGCTCTGCACTCCCTGGCAAGTGTCCCAACCTTTGACATTGTAACACTCCACACTCCACCTTAGATTTTATCATATCCACAATAACTATTACTATTTCAATGAAAATCTCATTAGCCTGTCTTCGATAGTATTCTTTGCTCTCACACTTAGCAAAGAGAGTTGCCACTTCAGATCCATGGCTTCCAAATCATCTTCATGAATTTGCTCTAAGTCCTGATGTAGGACATTTAAACCATTTAGATTTTCAACCATGAAAGCATACACATTATTATCACTGACACTGAGTGCCAAAAATTGTGGACCTGGTAAGTATGAACACTAAGGTCAGGCAGTGGGGTGTTGGTGTTGCACTAACTGTGAATAAGCAGTTTAGCATCATTGAATACTGCTAGAGCTTGGTGCAAGCTCATGAAAGCCAAGTTTTGACCACCACTTGATGTACCAACTATCTTATTTATGTTTTGTTCAACAATTTTGAAATTGTTATACAACTCATCTATACTCATAGTCTCAATCTCAGGCTTATTCATCCAAACAACTACATGAGTATTCTACTCAGATGGTAAGCTGCTTAAAAAATTTAAGTTTAAATCTTCTTGGGCAATGATCACACCCAAGATAGCAAGCCTATTGACTATCTTCTGAAGCCTATTGAAAATAGAGTCAAGAGACTCTGCACTTGTTGCACTGAAATTCTCATATTGTTGCTTCAAGAGAGTTTTCTGAGTTTTCTTAGTAGCTGCATTACCTCCAAATCTTGTTTCAATGGCAGCAAACATAGATAAGCATATGATATAATTGATTGAATAGTTAGTTGATGTTCATTTGGAAGTGCCAGAGTAACAAACACCTATCTTTGACAACATTCTTTTCTCTTTATCTTCTCTCAGCCTTGACATGGTATGACTACCTTTAAAAGTTGATATCCCATACTCCTCAGTTTTTTGGTGATATTAGGACCCATGAAATGCCACCATTTTCTATCACTTCCCAGAGTGCATAGTCTTGGATCTGAAATACTGCTTAAACCTGCATACCCACAATCTCATACTCCCCATTTGAGTATGGTAGCTTTGCAGTATGACCACCACTATTGTAAGATACAATCTCCAAGTCTTCCTTAGATCAAAGTTATTCTCAAAGCAAGGCTTCTATACCACTTTGTTTATCCCAATCCTAGATCGATCCCTACCTTGTAAAGAGTAATGTACCTTTGATAATTCCAAAATAACAATAGTAGAAACTCTGTGTGTATATCAAAGAGTATGCGGAATCTACTCTTTAATATCTAGAAGATATATCAATGAAACAGTGAATTTGAATGAACAAAATGATGTAACAAAAATGCTTCAATATTATTAATGATAATAAATAACGAGTACTACAATCTTAGTACTTTAGGTGTTACAACTTGAAGCTTACAAACTCTTAATCTCTGAACGGTGTATGTATTTGTGAAGATTATGTTTATTAGAGATATCTATTCAACTAATGCCAGAGCCACCTTTATAACTAAGGAGTCCTAGTCGGCTTATAATATATTCCTAAGATATCTCAATCTTTTCTAAACATAAATGTAATCTTCTAAATAAATACATGTATACCTTGTACACAAATATCTCAACACTTATCTTCACACGTATTCTTGTTCTCCACACAATCTTATCTTCTTTAACGGATAGCGTCCTTTATATCCTCTTTTTGAGACATCCGAGGAATTTTCAAAAATTTTTATGACAGATTTCAATCTTGACTTTAAGGTTCTGGCTTGACTTTATAGATACGATCAACTAAATCACGTTTTCACGACTGCAACGGACTCTAATGCTATTGGATGTGAAATGACATTCCAGACAACTTTCAGTTTTGCCCGAACCTGGAAACGAGCCGAAAAGGCAAAACAGCACCGGAAAACAATTTAAACGAACAACATACACGCGGACCCAAAAATAATTAAATATATTTTTATTATTATCAGGATTTATTTAATAAAAATATTAAATAAATTAGTTATCATTTTAATTAAAAGCGTTGTTGATAACGCGAATGCGCGAGCTTAAATTCATTTTTATTTCGGACGAGGCGAAACCGGTTCACAAAATGAATAACAAATATTTTATTAAATGTTATAAAATATTTATGAAATATTATCAAGTGAATACTCATTTTTATCAGAAAAATGATTCGAAAAACAATGGCGCAAGTTTCGAGATTTGAATCGTCCGTTAAGTCGTTCAAACGAGTCCCGAACCGCTTCTACCAAAAACTATATTAAAAATGTTACAAAATGAACCCTAGACTATGGGGGACTTTTCACTTTCTTTTATATATATATATAAAATCTTACATCTATTTTCATTTCATCTCTTATACACACACTCCCCATTATACCTCTCTCTCCACTCTGCTCCATTTATATTGCGGCGCCACAGTAACCACCGCGCCGAAAACTTTTCCGGCGGCATTTTTTCCGGCGAACTCCAAATGGCTCCGCGTAACCCGATCTACTCAACGATCCCCATACCCACATCGCACTCACGGGTCGCACCATCCTCCCCCCCCCCCTCTCTCGAAGGCTGCTGTCCCCACGAACACCCATCACATCATCATCATACCCACCACCACCAAACCACACCCCCGGGCCACACTGCTGTACACCACGCAGGGTACGTCGGGTTCGGGTCAGACCCGACAAGGGTGCGTTTGGTTTTTATAATAGCAGCTAGGGTGGTTTGTTTTGAGTAAAAACCAATACCTCAAGAAGCAGCGTTTGGTTTATACAGCACCAAGGGGGGCGCGTGGTTTGTTTTTGTATCACCCACATAGGTCGTTTTGGATAAGAACCAAAAATGGTTCGTTTGGTGGTTCAAGCAGCGTATGGTTTTTATTTACATAATAAAAGGGTGCGTTCGGTTTTAAATGTTTACACCACAATGGTGTTTGCTTTGACAGCCACCGACATGGGCGTATGGGTTTGTTTTATGGCACAAGGGGTTGTCTTGTTTGGGCTTAAAACAGCCGGAGGGGGAGCATTTGGTGCTTATAGGTTGTTTAAGAAAAAGTATAAGGGCTTGGGTATTGTAACAGCAACCAAAGGAGTCGGGTTTGGAGGTACGCCACCAAAGTTGGCGTCGGTTGTGGGTTAAATCAGTCGCGGGGGCGTCTGGTTCAGTTTTCCATAAACCCAAATAGGGTGCGTTGGGTCTATAACAAACAACCAATGGGGCGTTTGGCTGTCAAAAGGGCCCAAAGGTGCGTTTGTCTTAACAGCCACGCACAAGGTGCGTTTGGCTCGGGGTTTTAGAACCGCAAAGCGGTGTCCTTTGGTTCGTTGACAAGCGGGTTTTTAGGGTGTTGTTGGTTTAGGACAGACAACGCACAAAGGATCGTTGGCTGTAAAACGAGCCCTAGGTTTGGTTATGGGTTGTCCAACAGTCCGGTTCGGTGCAGTGTGTTTGGCTGCGAACCTCCGGGACAGCCGGGGCGTCGGTTATGTTTGGACGTGTTTAGTTTGCAACGGAAACGGGTGCGTTGGATTGTGTTGACACCGAAAAAGGGCGTATTAATTTAAAAGTAAGTAATTGTTTCATTAGATTGATCGGAACAAAATTAAAATGTGATGAAAACATATAGAAACTTGCGCGTATCCTAGTATAAAATGTAATAAATATTAAAAACGGGACTAATATTAATTAAAAACGATACTAGATATAGTTAGACGAGAATTGAACTAAAAACGGACTTTGAACGCTTTTTATAACGCAACGGTTAAAAATAAATCAGAAAATATAACGAGGATTCGGGGGTTCGCGATTTTGAAAGGTCTGATTTTGGTTTACAAAATATAAAACAAATTATATTTTCGAGGCGATTTGATATAAAAACGGACTTTAACTCCAATAACGAAGAACTAACGCAATCGAAATATACACTTTAGTAGAAAAATAGGTTATTTTTAATATATATTAAAAATGGCAGATTTATTAATTAAACGATTTGAGTACTTTCGAGTCCGTTTCAGCCTTCCGGCGAAACACGAAAGTTGTTCGTAATGACATTTTACTTTGCCGCGAGGATTGTCTGTCTTAAAAATTAAGACATAGCGGGTCAAAACTAAAGGTCGGTTGATCTATTATTTCAATTAATTATTTTAAGAACATTGTTCGGTCTTAAAAACGAAGAGTCTAAAAATAGTAACTTTCGGTAAATATTTGACATAAGCTATGATTAGACGGAAAATAGTATATATTCATATAATATACTAAGGGTTAAGGTTTAAAGACGCGCAAGTGGATTTCTCATCACATGTATATATGTATGATTTTCGTCGTTACGATGTACGCATCGTTGATCGTATTTAATACGTGTATTATAATAGAACGACATAATTATAGGTCGTGGTCGAGATCGTTGCAGATTTCTGTTTGATTGAAAAATGGATTTAATAGGATCGTGGTCTTTAATCAATGTGAGTTCATAGCCTCGCTTTTCAATCTTTTTGATGTTTTATAACACGCTGAGGGGATAACATGCTAGCTACAAATTCTATACTTACTCGAATCTATAACAATGGATTGTTTTTAAGGGATTTTGTAGTTTATAGCCCCATGTTTTACATTGTGTTTCATACGCCTAAATAACTTTTTGGGAAAGAACTGCTTGTTGCTAAATTGTTTTGCAAATTCACTACTTGGTCGATTACATACGTGTTTTACAAGATATTTACAAGCCAAATTTAACAATCAATATTACAAGCTCATGTTTACATGAATATTTACAAATCTCATATTTACATAGATTGTTACAAATTTGTGTGCTTACCATACTTAGTTTGCAAGCTCCGCAATGGGAACATTATGTTTACATCATTTTTGTCCACAAATACATACTTTACTTTGAAATGATTTTCGGATTACGTTTTATTGGCGCCTGCGGGGCCAACAATCATTACTGCCCGGGTGTTCTTGGAGGGAACACCCATGATGGGAATACATTATTTGTATCACTGCCCAAATTAGGGTACATACAAGTCTACGTCACAGCGTCATGAACTGTAAATCACTTGGAGGGTGAGCGCGAAAAAGTATGAAATAGTATCTTATTCGGGTGTGGAAACCCGTTCGGAGTGATTAAGCCTATCGCCGTGAAACGAAACATAAGCGTGATTTCCCACTGCCATGATATAAAATAGATCTATTCGGGATTGACAACCCCCGTTCGAGTGACTAGCTATCACTGGGAACGAACGTTATAACATGTCGGATTACTTGGAGAACTATAGGCCCCCCGACATAAACATACTTGGAACATTTTATTCATTTAATTAAACCATGCAATTTCTTATATTAAAATCTTTGGGATAATATTGGTACTTTTGGTGACATAAAATGGGTCGTGCACATTTTATAAACATTTTACATGGTACTGTGATGACACAGTGAATAAATACATTCAGTTGAAACTTATATTCATACTTAAACTAATCTATGAACTCACCAACTTTAATGTTGACACTTTTAACATGTTTTTTCTCAGGTGAATTAATGCTTGGATTATATTGAGTGCATTGGAGTCTTTACATCAAGTTTTTCATGTGATCAATTATGAACAAATGTTAAATTAAAAATTCAGATTTTTTAAATCAACAAAATGTTATTTTTCAAACGAACAACATTTAGAGGTCGTTCTCTTGTATCTAGCGCTGTGTATTATGAAGTAGCACCCCATGTGGTATTCCGCTGCGTTGTATGATTTTTGGGGGTGTTACAGATTGGTATCAGAGCACTGGTTATAGAGAACTAGGTTGCATATCATACCCTGAGACTATAACCGTGTCCACAAATCATAGCATCACATCAAACTTTTTTCAAAGAGCATACACGCTACTTGCTTATGTGCTTATATTATGTGCTGCATTAAGTGCTTACGTGACATATATATATATATACGTAATATATATGCTTACTTCTTTTGCGTGTATCGCACGCTTATTTATATAAGAGTTATTATATAAATACCAGAATATTTTTAAGACATTGTGGGTTGCACAATGGTCTCTTCTAAACTCGCCAGACATTGTAGGTTATACAATTGTCTCAATCATCTTACTTCCTTAAACTTTTTGAGTTGTGCAATGTCTCACTTCTTTTCTCAGACATTGTAAGTTAAACAATGGTCTCTAAGAATATTATTTTCTTTATAACTTTATATAATCCCTCTGTCCCTAATTAAGTGTCCACTATTGACTTTCGAAGTCATTCTTCTTCAACTTTGACCTTAAATTATTTTGTTTATGTCATATAATACTTAATGAAAATAAATAACCAATGAAAATACCTTTTATTTTAAACTCCAAGTCATTCATATATTTTGCATCAAGTATAATATAAACACAATCAAAATAACTTAAGTGTCAAAGCTGACGGAATGATACTTCGAAAGTCCAATAGTGGACAATTAATTATGGACGAGGGAGAATACGTATTACACTGGAGCGTTATTATCTGTTGTACATTGGGATTATGTATGAATCAAAATTTTACAAGTCTTGTATAGGCGACTTGTAATAGGAAGGATGATATGGTAATCGCTATGTTGACTCGTTCATAGAGACCTTTACCTTGTTTACTCTAACCGAGTACTCATTATCTATCTTGAACTCTATGTAGTTCCCTTGATAGTTTTACTTTTCGCCTCCGAAGACGAGTTTTAAACACTCGTCTGATACTCATTAGAAGCACATGCATCGTCATGTCATCCATCACCTTGAAGGTTATGAAGTAACTCGTATTGCAAAACCGGGAATTATTAAGTAGAAGATTAAAATTAATTTATTTGAAAGGATTAGACGCCTCTTTCATTTAAGATAAAAATAAATATAAATCACCGAACCATAAGTTTTTATCATTTCTTACATACATAAATTTTGGACGCTTCTTTAATGTAAATAAGAAAATTATTAAAAGAGTGGTCTAATGGTATCCGATATACACAGTAAGAACTAAAACGATAATCAACAGAATCCGTTAAAAAGGGTCCCTAGAGACACAATCTTGTCCTTGCACTCAGCAGAAATCATAAGACCACTCTTGGAGCTACCTTATCTCATTCTAAGTTATTCCTTATGCCATTGCAAGTTCCTTGACAATCACGTACGTCTGTGGAGCTAACAGACTGAGTGCAATATCCCGTCACGCAATTGTTTATAGTATTGACAGTTATGGTCGCTACCTATGGGCCTTGGAGCGGCTCCCGACTGATGACACATCATCCAATAGTTATGCAACTCCTTAAAACAGATAAACCCTAGCGGAACAAACAGGATAGTTGGACTATTCATTTCGTGTCGGGCCACTAGTAGGAAGACTTAGGTCCGATAACATCCTAGTACTGCCAAGTAATTGGGTACTTTACATTACATAAGCCAGCTTTTGAAATGAATCATCGAATCTTTACAGACAGTAGAAAACGAGACGCCGTCCCTCGGACATTTATATACTTATACAAACATACTCTATGCGACTACACTTTCTTCTGAGATTTTCACATATGGAAACTTTTTCCTTATATCCGCGGTTATACTAGTCAAAAGATCTGCAATAACATATTTTGAGTACCGCATATTGGATTGATTAAAATATACCTGACAAACCTAGCATAAATTTAGGTAGATTGAGAAGTGTAGAAACACCGTATTTTGCTGAATAAAGTTATCAGCGCCTGGTTTATAACGAGTTTATTAAACCTTAAGTCTTTCCTTGGTCACACAATCGGATAACACGAATTTAATCTCGGGACGATATTTCTTTAAGGGGTAGGTACTGTAACATCCGAGAATTTTCGAAATTTTGAATGACGATTTCGATCTTTGACTTTTAGGTGTTCTTGCTGACTTTATAAGAAACGATCATCTAAATCACTGTTTGGACGACTCGGACTCTAAGCATTGGATTGTGAAATGACATTTTTCATACACTTTTCAGTGTTGCCCGAAACCGGAAACGAGCCGAAAAGGCTAAAACAAGCACCGCAAACATTTAACGAACAACAACAACGAGGACAATCACAAAAATAATAAAATTTATTTTTATTATCAGGATTTATTTAAATAAAAAATTAAATAAATATAGTCATCAATTTTAATTAAAAGCGATTGTTGATAACGCGAATAACTCTATGCTTAAATTCATTTTTTATTACGGTACAGGCGAAACTCCGGTTCACAAAATGAATAACAAATATTATATTAAATGTTAAAAAATATTTATGAAAAATTATCAAGTAGAATACTCCATTTTTTTATCAGAAAAAATTGATTCGAAAAACAATAGCGCAAGTTTCGAGATTTGAATCGACCGTTAAGTCGTCAAAACGAGTCCCGAACACGCTCTACAAAACTAAATTAAAATGTTTTACAAAATGAACTAAAACTAAGGGGGGACTTTTCACTTCTTTTTATATATATATCAAATCTTACTCTCTTTTCAATACATCTCTTATACCCACACTCCCCATTATACCTCTCTCTCCCTTCTCTCCCATTATATTCGGCCGGCCACAGTAACCACTGCCGGAAAACTTTTCCGGCGGGCATTTTTCCGGCGAACTCCAAAATGGCTCCTCGTGACCCGATCTACTCGATCCCCATACCCACTCGCCCTCACTCGCACCATCGATTCTCCCCCCCCACCCCGCCTCCTCTCAGAGCTGCAGTCCCACGACAGCACCATCAATCATCATCAACATACATAGCACCACCATCCCCGGCCACCACTCTGTACACCACAGGTTGCGTCGGGTTCGGGGTCAGACCCTACAAGGGTGCATATTGTTTTTTATAACAGCAGCTAGGGGTGGGTTTGGTTTGAGTATAAACACCTCAAGAAGCTGCGTTTGGTTTATGACAGCACCAAGGGGGCGCGTTGGTTTGGTTTTGTATCACCCACATAGGGTGCGTTTTGGTATAAGAACCCAAAAAGGGTGTTCGTTTGGTGGTTCAGCAGCGTATGGTTTTATTTCATAAGAAAAGGGTGCGTTCGGTTTAAATGTTAACACCACAAGGGTGTTTGTTTTGGACAGCCACCGACATGGGTGCGTTTGGTTTGTTTTATGGCACCAAGGGGGTGCTTGTTTGGCTGTAAAACAGTCGGGTGGGGTGCGTTTGGGATTAGGTTAGTTATAAAATATAGGCGTTTTTGGTATTGTAACACAACCACAGGGGGTTCGGGTGGTGGTTAAGCACCAAAGGGTGCGTCGGGTTTTGTGGGTTAACTCGCGGTGGAGTCGTCGTTCAGTTTTCATAAGCCCCAAATAGGGTGCGTTGGGTTCTATAACAAACAACCAAGGGGCGTTTGGCTGTCAAAATGGTCCAAGGGTGCGTTTGGCTTAACATCCACGCACAAGGGTGCGTTTGGCTCGGGGTTTAGAACCGCAGTGGGTCCGTTTGGTTCGTGACAGCGGGTTTAGGGTGTGTTTGGTTTAGACAGAAACGCACAAGGGTGCGTTTGGCTGTCAAAACAGACTAAGGGTGCGTTTGGCTGTCCATCAGCCGGGTCGGGTGCGTGTGTTTGGCTGCGAAACAGCCGGGGATAGCCGGGGCTTCGGGTTATTTGGTCGGGTTTGGTTTGCAACGGAAACGGGTGCGTTTGATTGTGTCTGAAACAACCGAACAAAAGGGTGCGTTTTTAATTTAAAAGTATAATAATTGTTTCATTTAGATAGATCGGGACAAATAAAAATGTGATTAAACATATTGTAACTGCCGTCCTAGTATATGAGGAGAAGACCCCTATTGGATGATTACAAAAAGGGGAAGAAGACTACAGAGATATGATTTGCAGCTTATTATGTGTGGTGACATAGTCAAGGATTCTAATTCTTATCTTAAGTCAAGGGGAAGCATTGAAGATTTTGTTTCATTCAAGGAGATGATTACATCTCAACTTCAGAGGAAGCTTTGGCTTTATGATGAAGTTCATACGAGACTTTGTTTGTTTTGTCATCATCAAATAGGGGAAGATTGTTGGGATTCTTGATTTGATGAGACAAAGTGAATAAAAGAATGAAACAAGAAGGACCAAAATTATCATCATGAAGTTCTACAAGATGTAGAAGAAAATAAAGATTTTGTAAAAATAAGATAAGAATGAATATTAATGAGAAGATAATTAATTGATTCTCTCATTAATATATTAATTAGTTTTTTTGTAAGCCTAAGACTTCTTATGCTATAAAAGGAGGTCCAAGCATTTAGATATCCATCTATAGAAAACTAGAGCTCTCCCAATGAGAGTCTAGATAGTTAGATAGCAAGTCGACTGGTGAGAGTCAAATAGTATACCGTAGTTAGTTGGTGTAGCCCCAAATTATAGTTGAGGTAATAGGGAAACGTTCAATAAAGAAAACCTTGTGATAACATTGATTGTGTTCTTTATTATTCCGTTGCGTGTTATCAATCATTGTTATTATCAATCCTAGATATATAAGATCTAATCAATCTTGAGCCGTAAACGATCTTATCATATCACTCCATGAGTAGTGTGCCTTCCTACACTGAAACTGACTCAATGTAACTTTCCCAGAACATAATTCTTACAAAAATCAAGCTTACCTAGACTTTTCTTGCAAAACAGCCCCTGCTTTTCCAGCACCTGTAGTCTCGCCTCGCTGATATGTCCCAGTCTTTTATGCCAAACCTGCACAAGACTGTCTTTTTCTTCAACACTAGCATTAAGCTCACCTGCCATTGCATGGCCATCCAAATAGTATACGCAATTATCCCTTCGTGTTCCAGATAAAACAACCCTGGAACCATTAATCACCTTGACTTTTCTCGACTGCAATTTTATGGTAAATCCCTCTTTTTAAAGAGTTCCCAGCGATATCAAGTTTCTTTTCAATTCAGGAATATACCTAACATTGTGTAGCACAAAACTTGACCCATCTCTCAGTTGTATCCTCACCTTGCCAATACCTCTGATCTTACACTCCCTGTTGTCACCCAACTATACACTGCCCCCATTGCATTCTAGAAAATCAAAAAATATATCTAACCTGGGTGTCATGTGGTATGAACATCCTGAATCCATGATCCAATCTAGCAGAGCCTGTGTGCTCATCACCATCATCACCTCAGAATCGTCATAAGTCAAACTACTAGAGCTTGGTTGTTCATCTTTCTTGACGTAACTTGTTGACTTCTTGCGATTATTCTTCAGACTGTTTCTCTTCAAGTGATCCTCAGATTGGCAAATATAGCACTTGAGTCTTCCACCTCGAGACTTTCATCATAAAGCCAAAGCTTTCCCTGAAGTTGAGATGTGATCATCTCCCTGAATGAAACAAAACTTCCCCTTAATCCTTTGTACCATGCCACACCAAGAATCTAAAAGTTGCCAATTATACCTGTTAACATCTTCTTCCCCTTTTTGTCATAATCCAATAGGGGACTTGTGGATATAAGAAACTTTAATCTTGACCACTACAATTCAATATCACACTTTTAATCCAAACTTTCCAATGACTTGAATTACCCTACATGACGCATAATAAGAATAATAAATCCAAGCAGTAGAAATCTAAACTAGCAGTAGTAATAATGACTAGCAGTAGTAAAAACCTTCACCTCGATGATGCATGTAAATGGTTAAACATTTTGTCAATAAGCTTCCCCTAAAACCCATAGGTTAACCATTTATTGAATCTTCAAATTCTGTATGCTTTATGTAATGATTACTGATGAAGAAAAATTAAGTATAACAAATTTGATGTAGAAGTAGAATATCCCAAACTTGTATCTTATGTCTTGCACTATAATATGATAAGAACTCATAATATTCTTCTTCGTTTTATGAGTAGACCTCGATCTCTTGATAAATCCGCATGCCTATACATGAGTCACTAAGCCAAGTGATAGTAAATACCTGTGAGTACTACAATGTATCTCCTTACATCAGGTAAAAACTAGTTTTATCAAGTCTTCATCATAAACCGTATATAACCAAACAAGTTATCTCCAAGACCAAAAGATATAATAAGAACACGCATCTGAAAAATCCACTTCATCTTCAAATAAGTGATAAACAATCTTCTTCGTAATCAATTAATCCAATAAATACGAGCCTTTAATTCAGTTAAGAACCAAAAACCAAAACACTCTTGAACCTGTGTGTGTAACAAATCATTGATTTCAGAAAATCAACGAGATTGTTTTACAAACGACACATTTAGAGGTCGTTCTCTTGTATCTAGCGCTGTGTATTATGAAGTAGCACCCCAAGTGGTATTCCGCTGCGTTGTATGATTTTTGGGGGTGTTACACTAGTTCTCTATAACGTGGCTCTGATACGAATATGTAACACCCCCAAAATGGGTCGCAGCGGAAGTATGTTCGAGAGTGTTACTTCATAATACCATATCACAAGATATGAGAGAACAACCTTTAAATGAGTCATTTGAAAACTAATCTCGTTGATTTAGTTGAAATATACACACACACACACACACACACCCACAGATATGAAAACCACATAATAAATATATATATATGATATTATATATATATATAAAAAGTATAGAATATATATAGATAGTATATTTATATAATATATAATATATGTATAGATAACATATAATATATATATATACATAATATATATACATATATATTATTAACATGATATATGTTATATATATATACATAACGCAAAACACAAAACACACAATATATATATAGTATATATATACATATATATATATATTATATAAAAATATATAGTATAGATGAAATAAAATAATATAAAAATTTATAGAAAAAGTCACATAAGCAAGTAGTGTATATGCACATGAAAAAGTTTGATGTGATGCAATGTTAACGGTTATAGTCTAGGTAAAATATACAACCTAGTTCTCTATAACGTGGCTCTGATACGAATATGTAACACCCCCAAAATGGGTCGCAGCGGAAGTATGTTCGAGAGTGTTACTTGATAATACCATATCACAAGATATGAGAGAACAACCTTTAAATGAGTCATTTGAAAACTAATCTCGTTGATTTATTTGAAATTGAACTTGTTAAAACATTTGTCCCAAAGTTGCATAAAAATAAAAGACTGAAAATAATACAACGAGATTTGATTGTTTGAATGTATGTAGAATTCTATAAATGTAATCTTTGTAAAATTTGGACTCCAATGCACATCAGATATGTTAAGCATCCTATGCACATGAGATATACATGCTTAAAAGTGTCAACATAAAGTTGATGAGTTCATAGATTTATATAAATATAAATGTAAATGGAGGACCGAAAGAGTATAGTGTCTACTGCTTCACCAGAGTATCATAAAAAATATTTAACAATCAATGACGTTCAATGAAAGTAGTGTGGACCACAAGATTTAAAACGTATGACAATTGTAACACATACAATATCAAAAAATGTAATTACGACTGCACTAAGCTCATGACACTGAAGCTCGACAATGTATGAGATTTAATACACAAAATTGTACCTAATGTAGATGTTAACCTATAACATCCAATGTTTCTAATATGGTATACATCTGTTAGATCGGTCCGCCAAAACTAGTGAGAGCTACTCACCCGAACAGAGATGTCAATCCCAAATAGATCTATTTATAACACACGCGCTTACACCAAGTAATTAACAGTTCTTGATAGTGGGCATTGTGGGTTATTGCTACTTAGGCACGCTACGTAATTATTGTAAACATGGAAAAGTATTGTACTTATGTCCTTTTGTAAAATAAGCAATGTGTATGAAAATGTATATATAAATGAGTTTGGAGTCAATTATGTAAACGAGTTTGTGAATGAGTTATGAAAACGTGTATGTAAGTATACTATGAAAACAAGTATGTAAACGAGTATATAAACAAGTTTGTAAATATGCTATGAAAACAAGCATGTAAACGAGTTTTTAAATGAGCAAGTAAACAAATTTGTAAATAAGAATGTGTAGGATATCAAACATACAATCACGGATGACTAAAAGAGAGGAAATTCTAGAGAGAGAAAGAGTCGGTTATAACACTTAGTAAGAGAAAGAAATGTGTATTTATAAAATGAACCAACCACCCTCTTCAAGGGATGGAGATGGTATTTATACCCTTACATTGGTCGGTCAACATAAAGGTATTCTTATGTTGACCCGGTTAGCTTAGCTAGTTTCCAAATATTATACTACGAGCTACTTAACAATATATCGGAAGTGACCAAGACTTTTTCATATTCCTAACGATCTCCCCCTAAGGGAGGTCACTCCAATTTACAAAAACTTAAGCTTAGCATTCTATGAATGTCTTCAGTCTTTGCTCGTTGTCTTGATATCGTTGATCTTTACCTTGTGAATGTGAAGTGGTTATCTTTAGACTTTTAGGCTTGAACTTGTTCTCTTTAGCTTGACATGTATATGATCTTGAGTTTCTTGAGATCATCAACCAAGCATAATCGCTTTTCGCCATCTTGTAATCTTTTCCTTCTTGTGAACTTGTGACTTTTGAACCGACATGCTCATACCTTTCTTTGTCTCGAAAGATTGAAAAGGTCATCTTTTTTGAAAATCTTTAACTTTAATATTTCCTCATTTCAAGGAATACGTGCGATATTAGAGTAGCAGGAGTATTTTGAAACATGTACTTGAGCTTTCATGATGTCTTTACATATGTCGGTCGGGTATGAGCATGTGGCATTGACTTCGACTTGTTATCGGTTAACTGCTGCCGCCGTCAGGAAACCTGCATGAATGAGTTATTGATAAACAACATATATGGACGAAAGTGTCTTTGTCACTTCGTCGAATATAGTTGCAATAACCACGGTTCCTCGTTAATTAGTATAGATACTGCATGTGATCAGGTAGAATTCAAGAGAATCTCCTTGACAGTGTTTCGCAGCTGCACTAGCCGTTCTCATTACCGGAGTGTCTCAAAGCAGACAACATGGTAAGAATAAATCGGTAAGTTACTGTCTTCCCGATTAAGTCATCAATTCGTGTTTAGCTTCCTTATGTCTAGATACCCTTACGAGGCTTCCCATGGACATAAGATTGAAATTTGATTTAGGAAAATCAGTCGGTATGTTAGGATGCAAACGGTTTTTATAACACACCAACGGTTTTATCTTTTTTAAAATTCATTCATCAATTTATAAGCTGGACCGAATCGATATCCAGTGTCACAAGTTTGATTCGTGCAGGATCTCACAAGTCACCTACCGCAGAGCTTGTTTGATGTTGGCTCTGGAAGGATTTCCATCTTCACTGTGAATACTTTTAAGTATCACTTAGATGTTCTGGCAATATCACAATGATAATGCGTAGGACTCTTAATACATTTCTTGTTGTCACAGTGTGTGAATCAGCAAGTATATTTTGGATAAGTGTCCTAATGAGATTTATAGATGATCTCTTTTATGGCTCTAGATTCGATAGTTCACTTTGGTTTTAGTAATCGAAGGCTGGAGCAAACTGCCACATCAACTAACTCGGAGTGAGAAAGTGAATAGAAATGCGTTTAATCTCCATGAGAAATGAAACAAGAGTCTTTTGAGAGGCCTTGAGTGGCTGGGAAAGGTTGTGCATTGCATCACTGGGTCCATGATGACTATCTTCAATACCAGACAATAGTTTAGTGTTTCTGATAGCATATGTATTGACTCGGTTTCTGCCTAAGTATAAGGAGGGCTTCTTTCTTTTCACCCTTTATCTTTACATTTCCTTTTAATTCTTCAACCCCTTTAATGCTTACAAAGACTTCATCACTAACACCTTGTTAGGTTTGTTCCAGTGTTAGCTTTGTCTTAGTATGCATTTTTTCCTTTCTTACTTTTACTCCTTTTGTCTCATACCTAAGGACTTCTATTCTAACTAATGAAATGTCCCTGGGTAGATCCCTCCGGTTTTGGCTGGATCATATGAACGAATACCTAATCTTAACCACCTTATAACTCCAATTTATTACAAACATGGTCGGTCTTTTGGTATTGTTCTCAGCCTTAAAACCATTTAAAAAACTCAATCAAAGTACTTGCGACACAAGTCAAAACATTTATACCTCGTTTGTTTTTACTTTTCATAAATACTCCCCCTCAACACGTGCATCGATATTCGAAAATGTTTAGCACATGAAGGGTGACGCTCATACTTGAGTCCTTAAGATCACATCTTTAGTCATATATTTTAGTCTCATTTTCTCCCCTTATCAAAAATGTTAAATCTCTTGATATTTTGGATATCAATTGATTAAAATATGTTTGAAAACTGGTTGGGGAGAGAATTGTTCTGATTATTAACAAGCCGTATTAGGAACATTTTAATGCCCCCCCCTCAATTCTAGAAAATTCGTACTCAAACACTATTTATACTTGCCTATTATTATAAGTCTATACTACATATTCACATTATTCACAAGATAAGATTTGAGATTGGACCTGACGATCATACAGTACGAGTCATCAGTTTGTAGTCCATCTCGAGTTCCTGAGCACCAACCAGTCGCACCAGATTCCGAATGATCCTTCTTTCCCGCATCTGCTTGTCAATAAGCTCAACCATAGGCTTTGTCCTCCTTTTGTTTGTAGCCGTCCACTTTCTCCTAGACATCTCCTTGTTGTATCCTAGACGAAAATCGAGTATTTTGTGATGAAGCTCATCGCGAACAGTCTTGAGTGTCCCATCCGAGAACTTGTATAGCTCATCAGCCCGCATCACTCATTTCTGTTTGTTTAAGTCTTCGTAGATTACTCCTGGTGGTTTGTGTGATGGAGTGTAGAGTTTTTTTAATTTGATTTCAGGAAAGGTCTTCTGAGGTTCGGTGATGTTAAGTTTCTTCTGGTAGCTCTCTACAACAAGCTGTAAATCCTCGACACGTCTTTTGATGATAAGACTTCTTGTAAACATACGAAGAGCCACAATAAAGTCAACAATGTCACTGCCGTCCAGATGGAATAACTTGTGTTGAACAACAAGAAGAAGCATGTCTTTAATGTCGTTCAAGTGTAGATCAACAAAGTCACCTTCTTTAAAATTGTATAGTTGTAGATCAGCTTTTTTCACCACAATCTCTTCCAAGTGACCATAACCATGCAGTTTCTTGACACTAACACTCTTCACACCGAGAATATTCTGAGTAGAATACACATTATGCTTGGAAAACTTATTTATCTGATATCTATACCACATCTTACGCATTTCACCCTAGTGCTTGATCCGTTTTTCTACATCTTTGTCATACCCATATTTGATAGGACTCCAAAGCATAGGGACCATGTCTTCAATTCCCGCTATCTTATACCGAGATGCTTTTGTCTTCGTGATAGACGTTGTGTAGTTCTTCCCAGGATCAGATGATTTCAGGAATTCCAGATCATTGTTGAAGAAGTATTCAGCGGCAACGGTTAGATGTCCTGGGCCACCTTTCAAGGGAAGAGGCTTGGTCAAATCAAAGGGGGCAATGATCTCCTTCTGGATTGTTCCAATCAAGTCTGTCTATTAATGCTTTGAAGCACTCCTCCATATTGTACTCAAGTTCAATGCTGCTAGTACATGTTCCTTTCAATAGGTTGTAAACAGGCCCTATTAGGATTTCTTGAGTAATATGGTCTAACTTGAGTCGATTCATAGCAAACTTGGAGAAGTCAATAAGAGTGGCCATCAGTTCATTGAATGTGAGAGGATCCTTTGTAGCAGATACCATACGGTTGAACCAAGGCTGTTCAGGTTGATCAGTTACAACTTGAAGCTTGTTCCATTCTGGATCAGGAGTAGGAGGCCTTGGAGGTTGTTTGAACCAAGTGTCTCTAGAAGGTTTGTTGGTCTTTGGTGCTACATCATCTTGAGGACGGTCAGCATCATTAACCACATCTTCATTTGCATTAGTTTCTAGATCATCCATTGCCACCTCAGCAATTGGTTCTTCAATTAGTTCCTTTGTAGTTGCAGACTTACCGGTTTTAGAACTTTTAGATGGAGCTTTACCTTTGGAGGTTTCTTTAGTGGTGGATGGTTTCATGGAAGACTCTGACTTATTGGTTCTTCCCCTCTTTGTCTTCTTACCCTGGTTTGGTCCAGCAGAAGGGTCTTCATAATCATCCTTATCATCATCACGTTGTCTTTTGTGGTTCTTAATTGTATCAGCAACTCCCTTATCCATAGCATTTTCATCCTCTATCAACGCTTCTATAAGAGCATGGTATAATGCATGATTGGCGGGATTTTTGTTGAAAGACTTGTTTTCATTCATGGTCTGGTAGAGAGCGCTTTTCAGATCATACTCTTTGAGTGTGGCCTTGTGAGTAGACTTAATTGTTTACTTCGGCATCTTTTGCTTCTCAGCTTTTCTTAATCTTGTGAATATCTAAAGCACTTTTCTTAGATTCTAGTACAAGATCAATTGTTGGTTTCTGAATCTTGCTTGGCTCGAGAGTTGGCTTTACAGAGTATATCTGAATAAGGTCTGTAGTATGTCTCTATAAACCTTTTGAAGATCATCACCAATTTTGGATCCAAGATAATGTTCAACAACCGTTGGAACTTAGGATTTGAGAGTAGCAAGAGCTTCAACAGAGTGATCAATGTTATTCACCTCAGACACATCCTTTTCTAATTTTACAACTCTTAGCTGAACAGCGGTGAGTGCATCAGATTCAGGGACAGTAGTGGTAATGGTTGGAGGTTCGGTTGTGATTGGTGGTGTGGGAATTGGTGTTGTTGTTTGTTGCACAATTAAGATGGTGGGTGTAACATGAGGTGGTGAAAGAGCTGTAGAAACCAGAGTTTCAGTGGGAATTTCTGGTATATGTGGAAGAGTGGTAGTCTCTAGAATCACTGATACAGGAACCTTGAGTACTGATGGAGACTGGATCTGTGGAGTTTCTTATTGGATATGAACATCTATCAAAGAGCTAATTTTTGCTTCTACAGAATCCTTTGGTACACCAGTCAAAGAAGCATTAGAAGATAAGTTAAGGAAATGAGTACCAAATCCAGATGATACGGATAAACTGGAAGATGGCAGAGGGAATTCAGTAGACTCTTTGACTTGATAGTTAGAGGTCATAGCATTCCCAGCTAATTCAACATCGCCCTTTTCTTCTGTAGTCTTTTCAACATCAGCTTTGGCTGCATCAGTCATTTCATCCTTTTCTTTATTCTCACGCTCAACAGTTTTAGCCCCTACCATCTCTACATCTACATCTTTGTGCACTTGAATCTTATACTTATGGATTTCATCATCATCGAATTCAGTTTCTGCATCTTCATCATCAGTATTTTGAATGTCAATGATATGATCATCGTCTTCATCCTCATCATCAACATCACCATCATTATCCTTCTTCTCTTCTTTATTAGAGTTGAGTTGAGAGTCTTCTGAGTGTTCACTTTCATTCTCTGACCCCCATTCAAGAATGACCTTCACTTCTGAAGTAACCTTTTCCTCATCGAGAACCCCTGGTTTAGTACCAGTTCCTTCACTTGAGGTAGCAGAGACGACTGTGGACTCATCGGGAACCCCTGGTATCCTACCAGTTCCTTCACTTGAGCCTCCAGTACCTGGCTGCCTTTTGCTGGTTTTCTTGCTTTTTTTGAGAGCTTGCATAATATCTGCAGCTTCTTGTTCTTCAGGAGTTATAGATTGAACACCCTTGAGCTTAAGCTTTGAAGCGACTAGTTTTAGCTTTGGAGCACTTGGAGTGTCTTTAATGACTACACCCCTTATACTTCTACTACCAGTCTTTTTCTTAGCAGGTTTAGATTTAGACTCGTTAGATACATCAACTGATTCCTGAGAGACATCAATAGTCTTCCTTCCTTATGACCCTTTACCTCTACCCTTCTTAGGAGTTATCAAGCCAGTGGAGTATTTGAGGAACATTTGATAAGAATCTGATTGCTTGATCTTATATCAGGAATAGGAAGTCCATATTCCTGATAGTCTTTTCTAATTCTGACAAACTTGAGTCTGCTTACAATACCATTATCCTTGATTGTATGATAGTGTTGAAAGTTGAGCTTGGAAAAAGACTTATGTTGTGTGAGGAAGTGATTGATGATAACTTTGGTGAATCTAGGGAATGGCATAGTGTCACGCCTTGATTTCTTCTCCCTCCTGTGGTCAATCTGGAAAACAAAGTCTTCCCAAATCAGCTCAGGATAGTCGACATTTTCCCTGTAGAACATGCCCTACAGTATGTCAATTCTGGATTTTCTCAGTTTCTCATTGCTTCCAGTCTTCCTAGAGAGACACTTGTTGATAATGGCTGCCAGAGTTCTCCATGGCTGATGCATGTGATCCACATACATACTTGTATACTTGTGTAGTGGACCTTTGAAACCAAGGTCAATGATGAAGGTGAGAGTAGCATCATCATCTTGTACCTTAGTGAATTCTTCACCTTCAACTCTTGAACATATATCTAGAATCTTTCTAAAGACTTCAGGATTGACAATGCACTTCTTGTTGGCCAAAAGGAATTCATAAGATTCTGAGTCTTTGACCTTCTTGATAGTGTACCAGAACTGCTGCATAAAGATTTCAGGGACTTCTAAAGAGATAGTGAATGCCTTGAAGCACGTGGAGTTCTTGATCACATCAACGATGACTTAAAATGTTTCTTTCTTTTGATGCACAGTGGTTTCCACTCTAACATTAGTAGGGCTTATATTGACCCTTTCAGTAGATGAAACCTATTTCTCATCACGAGCAATCACTTGTTGAGTTTCTTATGGATTCATGATTCTGCTTAATAATTAACCAATACAGTTTATATACACAACAAATATATTTTACTGACTAATTTGGTTATCCTTGATGATTTGATAGATTTAGGAATATGCTATGATTAGGTTTTATGCAAACATGTCTGTATTAATACACTCTAAGAATACAGTCAACTAACGTCAATAGTCAAAGTCAACTGATGAAGTCAATTAGACAAGTCCAAGAGAACTTAGGACAAACATTTAATCAGAGGGCAAATACTACACATTCAATTGTGACCAAGATGTAATAAGACATAATAAACAAGTTTTACACAAATTTTAGAAAAATTTGGGCAGAGTTTCTTTTCATAAAATGTCATATTTCGCTTGGTTTATGTACCATGTCATGTTTCGCAAGGAATATGTAATAAACATGTTTCGTACAGAATGACATTTACCTGTTTTGCACGGTTTATGTTTTAAACGTATTTCGCATAGACAAAGCCTAACATATTTCGCATGTCATGCATATTTCGCACAGATTAAGGCATACATATTTCGCACGTAGTATTCCTAACAAGTTTCGCTTGGTTCATGCCTAACATATTTTGCATGAATACCACTAAATCCTCAATTCAAATTTTATCAAACAAAAACATTCAAGAATCAATTTCTATCATCACACGTCATGTAATATCATCACAGACTCATAATCACAAGATTTAATCAACTTTTAGTGCTTGAAAAATGTTCATACGCAAAGATTTATAGGATAAACACATTGGTCATTGACTAAGGGACATCTAGGAGGCATAAAACATGACTAAAGGGACTCCTAGCAAATTACCAACACTCAAAGCACATTACACGAGCAAGCATACAACCTGTTCGACATGAACGCACCTAGAGAAACAACTTTTCCATGTAAAAGGGATCTTAGGAGGTTACATACCAGATAAAAGGCTAATACGTGAGCAACTTTCAAAGAAATAATCACAAACCCACATACAAACATGCAAGTCATACATGTTTCACATTATTCATCTTGAAAAAATTGATGTTACACACAAACGGTTAAGGGATATTAGAAACTGTTTGGGCGAGTGTTCTATACATCCTAACAAGCAAAACCCCTCATCTAATTAGAGAAAATCTCAACTTTTAATTTATGAACCTATAATCGAATTTAATTGATTTTTGAGTGTTAAAAGGAGTTTTGGCCTAATTTATTTTACCAAAGTAAAGATAAATGGATTATAAACATGTATGAAAGTACCTTGAACCTTGAAAACGCATTTGATTTTTGACTATGAATGGTGCGAAATGTGTTTGAGAGGGAAAGTGAGTGTTTGTTTTTGTGAAATGAATGTGTGCGTGCGATTTGTGTAGCAAAGGGAGGGTTTAACCGGCCAAGATTCACAATTGGCACAAATGGTCCTTGATGTTTATAACTTCGTTTATTTCCAATTTTAAGCATTAACCTTAAGTTTAACCATGTTATATTAATGATATATTTAGCCCATAAAGTTACAAACTTAGATTCTAAGTCCTAGATTTTGCCATTTAGTCTCTAAAAGCTAAAACACTTAACATCTTAAGACCAATTGAGTTACAAATACATTAACTCCCCTTTAATTGATGATCCGTTATTGTTGAAAACTTTTCCTTTCATTCCGAGATGACTTTTGAAAGAATTTGAAAATTTCTTCCCCTCAAATAATGTTTTGTTTTCTATTTAAAGAGCTGTAGACATTGTTTGAGTGATAGAAAATTCTTTTAAAATATTTTCTGATGAAAAACTGATATGTTTAATAATTTTTCAAAAACAACACCAATAAAAACAAGATTTCTCTCGTTTCACATAAATAAATGCACTGACACGTACACTTATTTGATATAGGAAACACAGGTTGTGTTGCAAAGTAAACACAAGCCTTTGTATGAATATCAAGTCATTCATACCCGAGGAAAATAAATTTTCCATTGTGAGGTCAAGTTTTCTTTTTGGCGAAATACTTGCCTTTAAGTTGAAGTCCGGGTTGCTATCTGAAATAATAGCAAGCCATATGACATGTTTTGAAAACATTTGAACTTCTGCTCGAACTTTATTTACAGTTTCGTAGCATTTTTGAATGACATTTCTAAAGCCGTAAATATTATCGATTTTCAAAAGACATGTCATGAAAACATATTTTTGTATTTTTTGTATTTTTTGATTTTCTATTTTCTTTTTATGGGTTTTACATTTTTCTATTTTCTTTTTGTAAATTTTTTTTATAAAAATAAAAATCTTTTTGTGTTTTTGTGATTTTATATATTTACATATAATACATAGGATATATAACGAGTTACCCCCATTACTCGTCCTCTTCGTCTGCCAGACTTTTCAGTGTTTCAGGAGACATACTTCTCATGCCAAGCTTGTTGATAAGAAAGTCAAGTCGTTCTCGTCCCAATGCCTTGGTAAAGATATCTACCAGCTGATATTCTGTTCTAACGAAATATAGTTTAACCACCCCATTTTCCACTCGCTCTTTGATGAAGTGGTATCTGATGTCAATATGCTTGGATCGGGAATGTTGGACGTTGTTGCAACATAAAGCAATGGCACTTTTGATATCATAGTACAGAGGTATCTTGTTGAACCCAATCCATAGTCAGTTAAATGTGATCGCATCCAAAGTATTTGAGCACAACATCCTGACAAGGCAATGTATTCAGCTTTTGTACTGGATATGGTGGTGCTCTTTTGTTTCTTTGACGACCAACTCACTAATCTATCTCCCAATAGCTACATACTTCCAGATGTACTTTTTCTGGTATCAGTAAGATGTCTTTGCCTTCTCTCCTGATGAACAATGTAGGATCAACGGTTCCTTTAGAGAACTTCTGGGATAGTAAAAACGATAAGAGCAAATCATACCAAGCCCTTGGTGCATGCTTTAACCCATAAAGAGCCTTCTTAAGCTTGTACACATGGTTGGGATTCTCTGGATCTACAAACCCGTCCGGTTGACTGACATAAAGCTCCTTACGTAATATGTCATTCAGGAACGCAGTCTTCACATCCATTTGATAGACGACCATGTTCATGTGAGCAGCAAATGAAAGAAAGACACAGATGGCTTCGAGTCATGCAACTGGAGCAAAAGATTCTTCAAAGTTTATGCCTTCTTCCTGACGATATCCCCTCGCTACTGACCGAGCCTTATTTTTCAACACACCTCCCAGTTCGTCTAATTTAACCATGTATATCCACTTTAAGGTGATAATCATAACACGATCTTGACGAGGTACAAGCTCCCAAACTTCAAGATGTTCCAACTCATTGATTTCTTCTTACATGGCTTCAATCCAACATGATTCCGTCAATGCTTCTTTATAACTCTTGGGTTCAACGGAAGAAAGGAAAGCATCAAAATAACAGAACAATGCTTCATTTTATAGTTGATGTCGAGTGGCGACGGGTATAGAAGGATCACCAGTTACATTATCAATCGGATGATCCTTGGTCCATTTATTGATGTGTTCAGGTGGTTGATTGACTAAGTACACATTATTTAGAATAATAACCTGAGAAGAGGATTCTTCAAAACTAGGTTCTGGAATTGGAATACCAAATAAGAGATTATTATCCATGTGTGCAACTTCAATATCATGATCTGCTTCTTCAGCACCGAGAGGAATAACATAGGATGGTGATGCTTGTGGAGTTTGTGAAGTACTTGGTGAGGGTGCATCTTGATCAACTAATGTCGAGGAAGGTGAACCGGTTGAAATAGCAGAAACTGGAGCAGCAACTTTAGGATCTGGATGATCAACACATGGTGAAGGACGGAAGTATTCATCAAACAATGGTTGAAGCAGTGTATCCTAGTCATCTCTTGTTGTTGGGACACAAGGTGTTGAACAAGGAGGTTAGGGCACGAGTCATGAACTGAGTGTTCCAGGAGTCATTTCATGAAGTGCGGGTAATGAACTGCTTTGTTCATAAGCCATCCTTATCAGCTCATCAAAGTCTACATGAATTGTTCCCATAATGTCTGGTACGTCGGTTGAAAATCCGGTAAGCCTTCTTTGCAGGAGCATATCCAATGAAAATACCAACATCAGCTTTAGCTTTCAGTTTGCCCAAATTCTCACTATCATTAGTTGGATAACAAAGTGCACAAAATACATGAAGATTATAAAATGCTTATGCCCACATAAATAATGAAGCTTTAGCATAAATCAACATGGTGTGGGCAGCCTCTACTAAAGTGCGGTTTCATCTTTCGACAGTGCTGTTTTGTTGTGGAGTACGCGCCACAGATGTTTCATGAGAGATACCAACATCTTTATAATAGCTTCGCAGAGTTTGATTGACAAATTCTGTACCTTTATTTGTGCGGATATTCCTGAAAGTTGCATTTAAATAAACTTGTATCATTATCAAAAACTTGATGATGAACTCTGGAGCTTCATCTTTCGGTCTTAAGAACTTAACCCATGTAAACCGAGAATAATCATCAACAATTACTAGAATATATTTCTTCCTATTAATGCTTTCGACACGCATCGGCCCACAAGGATCCATATGCAGAAGATAAAGTTTTTCTTGGCTGGTGTCTTCAGATTTTGGTTTATGAGATTGTTTCTTGCCTTTTCCTAACGAACATGTAGAACACAAGTGATCTTTTTCAAAATTCAGTTTAGGGAGACCTCTAACAAGACCTTGTTTAGCCAATTTATTAATGGTACCAAAGTTCAATTGGGACAAACGTCGGTGCCATAACCAAGACTTAGTCTTAGACGCCTTTGACAAGAGATAGATTGGAGAAGACTTCATCATATCGCCAATGGACAATGTATACAAATTAGTTCCCCGAGATCCCGTGAGTAGGTCAACACCTTCAAGATTGCTAACAAAACATGTGTGTTTACGAAAAGCTACTTCAAGATCCGAGTCACAGAATTAACCAACGAAGAAAATATTGTGTCTGAGTCCCTGAACGTAGTAAACCCTGGAAATGGTAACATTCCCGATCTCATAGTCACCGTAACCCATTATTTTAGCAATTTGATCGTTACCAAACTTGATGGTACCAAGAAATTTATTGACGAAATTGGTGAGCTGAGAGCGGTTTCCAGTCATATGCTTGAAGAATCCGGAGTCCAAATACCACAGAACAATTTGGACAACCTGCAATCGACAAGAGAAGAAGATGGAACAATGGAAATAGTGGATTCCCCAGTTTGAATGGGTTCTGATTGGTTAGAAATCCTAGATTCTATAATCTTTGATTTGTTACTCAAACCTACAGATTTTGTTGCTTTGGGTCTCCTACTGTAAACCATAATTCCTTGAGTTGGTGTAACTACTGATTTGGTACTTGTTTCCTTAAGAGGTACTACTGTAGTGGAGGTGAACTTGGTTAAAGGGCACTTATTTTCGACTATAGTGAAAGTACGTCCTGTAGGTTTCCATTTATAATTGATTTCAGTGTACACTTTACCCGTAGGTTTCCATATATGCTTTTATTTTTACGCTTAGCAGGTTTTTATTTAGACATCACATTCACATCATGAACATAATCAATAACACATTTATCATGATTTGCATCAAACATATTTAGAATTCATATTTAACACAGATTGCATGACATAAGCTTTACATTCAGTTTTGGCAACACGATTTTTTTTATTCTTCCTAGACTTAACGCTCCTAGATTGGTCTTCTACTTTATTGGTCTTGTTGCTACTTAATGATTGTGAGATCCTATTGTTCTTAGTATTGCCTGTAGGCTTTGATCCGCTAGCACCAGTAGAACTGATAACTCCTGTAGAATGCAACAAAGGTTGGTTAGAGTCTTTTGGTTTGTGGGAATCAACCTGTTTCTGAGTGTTGCTTGAGGATGTGACGGGGTTAGCAAATCTAACTTTCTTGTCCTTGTTATTTGGTGTGACAACAACTAATTTCTCACTAGGTCTTGTTAGACAAGGACGTGTATCTCTAATATAGACTAACACTTCTTGAATTCTTTGACATAGTTACAGGCCGAGTCTAAGTTACTATCTAAAGGGCTCAATGCTCTTGCGCTTTCGACTATTTCCCGAAGAATGTCTGCATGTTCCCTAGAGTGCTTAATATATTCTAGATGTGCATCCTTGTTTTGAAGAGTTTTAGAGCTAATGGTTCTAAATTAAGTGTAAACATTCCTAGAGCAATAGTAGTGGCATAAGGTTTTGAAACAGCAGTCTCAATCACATTCTTTCCTTTAAGGTTCCTTAATTCATTTTTTAATGTTGCATTAGCAAAAACCTTTTCTTGAATTTGAGTTTTCAAATCTGCATTTTCCATCGACTTAGAATTTAGATTATCAAATAAAGAATCACATTGTTCTTTTGCATGAACACGTGACAGTTTAATTGAATCATAAAGTTCTTTGTAAGTCTTTTTCAAATGCTCTTTTTCTTTGTGTAACTTCCCATTTTCAGACAATAATTTTGCTACACTATGCTCCAATTCAATGTTTATTGTTTCAATCTCATCTATGTCCATTTTCACTTTAGCGGGATTTGCATTTTCTCTCAGCGAATGAATTGTTTCCTTTAGTTTGTTGATGACAGTGTCCTTTGCTTGTAGCTGAGCTTTGAAATCATTTTGTTCAAAATATTCTTGAATTTCAGGATGATTTTGATTATTACTTGATTTGTCTTTTTGAAAAATTTCTTTATTTAGTTGCTTGGCAACTTCAAGAGAAATGCAATGTTGTTCGAGGTTTGAAAACCATTTTGAAAGTTCAATATAGACATTATTTTTATTGACAAGCTCAGCTTCAAGTTCCAAACACTTATCGCTTGTATCCACAGAATCCTCGTTCTTTTTCTTAGAATCACAAATGATAACAGAAGAATTTAACATAATATTCACAATTTCTTAAGATATGATTTTATCCAAGAGTCGATCATTTTCAGTCAAAAATTGTTTCTGTTAAATTTAATAACATTTCCTGTCGACAGAGCATTGTTCCACAGCTGCTTCCATTTGGGTGAAAACAGTTTGTACTTCAGTGATTTCATCAAGAAGACCTTTATCAAAATCTTTAAAGAAATTTTAAGCTTGTTTAACCATGTAATTATTGGATCGTTTACTGAATAGATCTTAACCTTTAGTTTGTAAAGGATTTGTTCCTTTAGATAATTCTAAAGCAACAATAATGAAACACTGATTTGAACACTATTGATTATGCGGAAACTAATCAATAATGCTAAGAAGAATAATAATAAGAATCACAAAAGAACTTTATATTATAACTTGAATCTGCCTAGGTTACAGATTACAAAACTATGATTGCTAAAATGATCTCTATTGATCTGTGTAGAACTATATCTACTAACTATGCCTAAGGTTCCTTTTATAGACTAAGGAAACCCTAATGGGCTTTACAAAACGCGTACAAAGATCATGCATATCCTTTCCTAAGATATCTCATGCATATCTCATAAACGGTACTAACTATTTTATACTAACGGTACTAACTATCTGATCAGTACTAACATTTTGTACTGTCAGTACAAATTACAACTAGCGGTACTAACTAATATAACTAACGGTACTAAGTCAGGAATGCATAATTCCCAACAATCCTCCCCTAAACATGATTGTTGAACTTGTTTAACTTCATGTTTCTTTAGTGTAAACATCTTGTAGACCAGGAGGATGTATCCAAACACTTCTATTCTTCAAATCTCCATTTTGATGAACTTGATCAGTATCAACTCTACAACCTTGATTTTCTTTAAGCTTCCCTTCTTTATCAGCAACACAGCAAATCCAACTAAGTTGGCTTTGTAGTTTTTGGCAAACTACCAGCCATTAACGGATTTGATATTCCTTTACCAGTAGCCGTTTGCTCTGGGATAGCCAATTCTTCATTGTAAACAACAAGGTGAATTGATAACCTTATAGTTTTGAGTAAACTATCAACTATCAACGGATTTGATTTGTCTTTACCAAAAGCCGTTTGCTTTTGGACTAGTCAATGCTTCATTGCCATAACATGGTGCATTGATAACCATATAGTTTTTAGCAAACTATCAGCTATCAACAGATTTGATTAGTCTTTACCAGGAACTGTTTGATCCTAGACTAGCCAACTCTTCACTGTGAAGCAAGGTGAGTTGAGAACCATATAATTTTTGGTAAATTGTCAACCATAAATGGATTTAAGAAGTCTTTACCACAAGCCGTTTGCTTATGGACTAGCCAGTTCTGATGCTTGTTAAGCATGGTGAATTGATGACTGATATGTGTGAATTACACAATTCCATTTGTACCTAAAATAACCCAATTAAACCCAAAACAGACCAAAAATGGCAAAAATATGCTTGTATTTGTGTTTTGT
>BQNB010038777.1:34707-48522 GCA_026074375.1 Tanacetum coccineum | reverse complement strand
TATGAATCTCTTTATATAGAGAGATTTCAAAGCTTACATAAGAAGATAAGTATAAGACAAATAAATCTTTTAAATATTAAATTCGATCTTCTGATATCTTCCATCTTCATAAGGAGATCTTTTGAAATCTTTAAAATCTTTCATCTTTTGAAGAATTCTTCTTTTGCATTTAAGTCCTTTTGTTTCATTCATTTATTCATTTTGTCTCATCAAATCAAGAATCCCAACATAAACATTTAGAAACGGAAAGGTTAAATCCTCACAATATCTAACAAGGGTTATTGTGTGCGGGTTATGTAACATGTAATTTCACAAAAGTATGCTTGAATTTTTTTTAAATTTGAGCATAAATTAAGCTTTTTATTGTGAAAAATAGGACAAGTGATCATTCTAATTCCCATCCCCCCACTTGAATTATACAACGTCCTCGTTGTATATATAAAACATTAAATACAGGAATTTAAAAAGAAATAGAATGAGAAACTCTCCTGATTTTTGCTTGGTAGATTCTCCAATTTGCGTTTATGAGCAAGATTTTGTGTTGAATAGTCATCTTGTGGTTTCAAGACTCCAACACTTCAAGTTTTCCAAATTCGTAAATTCTCCACCAATATTCATCGATATTTACTTCACGAGGTCCTGCGTAAAATATAAGAAAAACAGATGCATTCCTATCTTGGTACCTACGGTTAATTTAAACTAAACTAAAACAAACTAAATACGGGCTAGTCTGTGGATACGGGATATCAAGTAATTGAATACGGCGTATTCGCAGAATTGACAATAATGTTTTTAAAGTGCATAAAAAGTAAAGACTGACAACGTCCAGACATTCAATACGCCGTATGAGGTGGAACGGATACGCCGTATTGAAGTCTGGGAAGACAGACTCGATAACAAATTTAAATAACATTACGGGTTGTCTCTCGGGAAGCACTTTTGTTTACAGTGAAGTCTTTAAGTTAGACTTTTCTTCATCTTCCTTTTTAATCCAACTCATGCACGCTGATGTGCCCGCATGTGAGCCATTCTTCTGTCTTCGCATTTCGAATGTAATCGGGTCCTAGATTCAAAACTCCTTTGTAGAACCCCTTAAGCTTTTGGTATGCATGCGAGACTCCGTGCATCACATCATTCTCATTCACCTTTAGTAATGGTGATATCTTATTGCATTGCTCATTAGTGTGGTGTTTAAACCTCGGATGTAATCGCACCATTTGTTAAGTTACTTCATCATCACCTTTGTAAAGGGTAATCATTCCTTCGAACAGTTTTGTTTTAATATCAGCTTCTCTTAAGAATGGTTCGCCAAAAATAACATCGCCCATTCCTTTATCACGATAAGCATCCATATTTTCTAAAACTGTAAAATCTGTCATCACATAAAAAGTTCCAACAAAGATAGGCACATTCATTAAGGCTCCTACAACATTATTCCCTTTGTACACCATCTTATTTTTCATTATTGAATTGTGAAATTTTTTTTACATCATGTTGACATACAATAACAGGAAAAAGTTAGCTTGAGTAAATTCAAATGCTATCATGCATGAAAACTTTAAGTTGTGAGCGCAATCTATATGGATTTTCTTATCGTCATCACAATAACTAGGGTAATCATCAATTCCTGTATCAAGATCTTCATTCTTAATTCTAAATTCCTCAATTACCTCACCTTCCTCAATGAAGGGCATCAAATCATCTCCTTGATTTCTCCTAAGCTCAATTGGTTCGTTTAGATCATTTAATTCAATGTAATCTTCCAAGAAAGGGTCTAATGATCTATTAATCACCAAAGTTTCTCCCATAAGCCTAGGTTTTAAATCAAGCTCCATTCGTTCTCTCAAACTTAGCATGTAGACCCTCTTAATTATACTACTAGCAGGTTTAACACTTTTGAAATAATCTTTTCTTCCCCAACACTTAAAGTAATTTTTCTTTTGTAAACATCAATCTTAGCACAAGCGGTAGACAAAAATGGTCTTTCGAGGATCAAGGGCACTTTGATATCCTCAGGCATATCAAGAATTATAAAGTCTACTGGAAAAGTAAATTTACCAATTCCTACTAGAACGTTTTCAGCAATTCCTTTTGGATATTTCACTGTTCTATCTGCCAATTTCATTGTCAACCTAGTGTGAACTAATTCGCTGATTGGAAGTATAAGCACTAGTCAAATTTATATATGTATAGTATTAATACCGTGACAATTCTTTCCAAATTACTTCTCAAACATAAAGCAAGGTAAAGTGAAACTCCTAGGTCTTTTTCCTTTCAAGGTATGGTGTTATTGATTTGTGATGCTCATAAAGCTTCGTTAATTTTGAGTCCATAGTTACCTCTTCTTCTTTTACAGTAATGAATATTCCAAATGATTTAGAAAGGAACCGTGTTTGTTTTTGGGGGGGGGGGGGGGGGGACTTGTACATAGTGTTTGTTTTGTTAGATAGATACGCGTATTGGGTAGATTCCATATGGCATACCGTGAGAGTGTGAATCAGCTTCAATTGTGGTTGAAATCAACTTGACTTGGTTCTTGGTCCTTTTAGTTGAGCTTGGTAGGCTTCCAAACCCTCTCTCCTGTAGTACCTTACTCATTTGCTCGATTTGAATTTCTAAAGTTTTAATTGATGCTCCTTGGTTTCTTATGGCAGCATCTGTCGAAGTTCAGATTTCTTTGATCAAGTTAGAGTTTTCTTCATGTCTCTTTTCTGATTCACTCATGAATTTGCTTAGGTATCCTCCATAGATTACCTTTATTAGTACCCTGGAGTTGTTACTCTATATCCCCCTTCTTGAAAAGGTCCAACAAATTCCGTGTAGTAAGCTTCTTTTAGTGTTTTCCCTTCTTCTTTTTGTGGGCAATCTTTGGTGTAATGGGGTCCTTTGCAGTGTTCGCACCCAACTTGAGAAGCATAAACTTTTTCATTCTCCTTCTTGATCTCCCTTCCTGGATTATTTAGTTGTGCTTGTATAGCAGCTAATCCGTCAGAAGTCTCGGTACTTCTTTTTCTAGATGTTCTATTGTGCCATTTTTGAGAGTATTCTGTCATTTCTTAGATGGACTTTTTAGCATCTTCAGTAGTTTTAGTTGGAACTGCACCTCTTGAGTCAAGAATATGTCATGTTGGAACATCCAACCCATTGTAGAATAAAATTACTTCCTGCGTCTCAGTCAAATAGTGTTGAGGACACTTTATTAAGAGTTCTTTAAAATGCTCCCATGCTTGATAAAGGGTTTCATCAGGCTCTTGCTAAAAGTTGTTAATTTCCTCCATTTTCTTCGCAGTTTCGACCCAGGTGAGCAAATATTGTTCAAAACATATTGTAAGATCTTCCCAAGTTATGATTTTGAACCAGTTGGTTCAGTTTTAGCTAACGGACTTGCGGCTTCGTTAAGGACTTCGGATGACCTCAAAGCATTAGGTTGATCCAGGTGATGTTAGGAACATGGAAATAAGTTAACAATTTCAGAACTTTCTCAATGTGTTCATTTGCATCTAATTGTCATGAACCGCGAAATGTGTTTTCTTCAAAGGCTCCTTAAGAAATTGGCCTTTCAGTTTAAATTAATCTTTGTTATCAATTTTAGGTCTAGCTACTCCTGATCCATAGTCCGTTCGGGTCTTACTCATGTATTGCTCCATTGTTTCTGCCATTGCTTCCACTTCTTCTTCCTCTGAGTATTCTTGGTCAGAAAGTAGATTGAAATCAAGTGAACTCAATTCGTCAAGACTTAGTGTCTTGAAGTGTCTCCTAGACGAACAAAATTATCGTTTAGGTTCTTTTGTAGGTGTAAAATAGGTTAGTTCGTAGACTCCTCTATCCATGTACTACCTGAAATAAGGGATAAACAATTAGTAGGATTTGTTCCGAATGAAGGTAAAAAAAATTAGCACGAAGATCAAATATTTTAGCTTATGTCTTAGATGATCGATACGCCGTATCTAATGGAAGTGGATACGCCGTATTAATCTATTTAAGTAAATACACTATATTGGGCAGAAAACTGGATACGTCATATCCGATGGAAGTGTAAAGTATATTAGATATCATAAACCAGCCTTAGGTTTAATTCTCTTGGCGACTTATCTAGAGGGAAAGTGGTGAGTTCTAGAGAGAGAAATTACTTAGTGTATTTTTGTGATAAACTGAACTTAACCTTCCCATGCTGGAAAGGGGTTATTTATTCAATTGTTTGGTGCCCTAAATGGGCCATGGAAGTGGGCTAACAGTGGGTAAAGACCCGGCCCAACACCATAAGTCGTACGGTAACTAAATGATTAAAACTAAGACTACGAGCTATCTTCTGCTAGACTATAACACGGGGGGTCTGATGTCTTTTACATGGATTTTTATTATCCTTAACATTCTCCCCCTTAAGGGAGGTCACCCAAAATAATAAAAATTAAATTCTAGCATTATATTTGACTTAATCTTTGATTTCTGGCTTTTAGTCTTTTGAATTCTTCAACATTCGTGTTGTACAATCAAGTTAGTGATCTTTAAGCTTTGTTCCTTTGGACTTGAGTGATTCTTTGAGCTTTCTCTGAGATCACCATCACAATAAATCTCTTAATCATCTTGTTGTGGATATATTGCCTTCAATGTGTATGTTGTGACTTTCGGGACCCGCTACTCATACTTTTTGGATCATGATAGTACTTATCTAGAGTTGCAGAAGCTGATGTTGTAAGGTCTTTTCAGTTGGTCATGATGTCTTTGTTAGAAACACTTAAGTTGTGAGATCGGGTTGGAATTGACTTTACTAGAACGAGGCTCTTCTGACATCTCCATCTTTTGTATATCCTGAAATACACAGTTAAATAAAGCATGGTGAGAATATGGCTTTGTCATTCGTAAAGTTCGGGTTTGCATTAACCTCCAGTTCGGTTGAGGATGTTTTACAGTGTAATTTAGTGTCCTGTGATCAAGTAGATTCATTTATGAAGAATTCTCCCTTGACAGGGTTTCAGTCTAAAGTGTTTTAGATCATCTAACGCAATATGCATTAGATTCATTGTACTTTGCTAGTATCACTTTACTGGAACCTCAAAAGCAGGCTACCTCACTAAGTAGTATTGTACTAATAGAATGGGTATGAGTGAATCAAGTGAGTTACTCTCTTCACGATTGAAGATAAAGTTGATTTAAAATCAATCGATGTGTCACTAGTTAAAGTGATTTTTGTAACACATCAAGAGTTTTAAGATTTTATCAAAATTCATCATTCGTCAATTCATAATCTAGACCGAATCGATGGCCAGTGTCACAAGTATGATCCATTAAGGATCTTCACAAGTCACCTACCTAGAGTTTTTGTGTTGATATTGGCTCTAGCAGGATTTCCCATCTTCACTATGATAATTCATATCACTGGATGTATCTGGCAATATCACAAGGATTAATGCGTATGTCTCTTAAGATAATCCTTGTTTCCAGTGTCTGAAACACAAAGAAATATTGGAATAGTGTCCTAACGAGATTTATTGATGATCTCATGGCTCTAGAATCAGAAGTGCATTTTTTGGTCTTTGGTTAGTCGAGGTTGGCGCGGACTGTTCCACCTTTCTTCAATATCGTTCGAACTCAGGAGTGAGAGAATGATGAAATGTATTGATCTCGTAGAGGTAAAAACCAAGATTTCTTGGGGATCTTGCGTGGTTTAGTGAGGGTTGTACAGTGTATTGCAATGGTGTCCATGATCCTTGACGTGGTTAGGCGGGTTGTACAACATATGGTAGTGACCCGGTTTTGCTAAGGTTTAAGGAGGGGCTGCTTTTCTTGTCACCTCTTATCTTATATTTCTTATTTCATTCTTCAACCCCTTTCAGTGCTTACTCGAGATTTCATTACTAGAACTATTGGGTGTGTTCCGATTCCTAGTAAATCTCAGTCCCTACTTATTCCCTTATTCTCACATTACTCCTTTTATAATCATACATAAGGACTTCTACACTAACTAGTGGATTGTCCCTGGGTAGATCCCTCCGGCTCTGGCGGGATCGTGGGATCGAGTACCTAACCTTACCATCCTTATAACTCCGATAAAGTAATTACATGGTCGGTCTTAGTGTGAACAATTGCCTTCATAACCATTCGTCTCCCCTCAATATGTGCATCGCATATTCGAAAGTGTTTAGCTATATGGGTGAGCCGACACTTTAGAATCACAATTTTTATCAGATTTTCATAATTAAATCACATTTTCTCCCCCGAGCAAAAATTTCAAATCCGTTGAGATTTTGGGTCTCAATTGATTTAAGTTAGGAAAATTTGGGAGAAAGTGTGTCAGGTTTATACAAGCCGATTATGGAACATATACAAGCTAAAGCAGTTTAATCTACTACGCGTTAGAATGTACCTATTGATAACAACTATTAAGACAACTAACCTTATTCGGTTCTCTTCAGCTAGTTAGTCGGTAGGTCTTTTCTCTTATCTCCTGCCCCACATAGCTGTTCCAGATTCCATGAAGATCGTCTTGTCTCTAAGTCGTTTCTGTATGGCAAAACATTAAAACTCCTTGCTTCTGTCGGACGTCTTTTTTCTTCGTCAAAACCATGTATCAAACCCGGGGATTTCCTCCTGATTGCCGTATTTAATCTATTTGAGTGATACACTATAATGGGCAGATAACTAGAACGTGGTATCGTATGGAAGTGGATACGCGTATTATTAATATTTTGCAGTGAAAACACTATATTGGCAGAGAAAACGGGAATACGCCGTATGTGACACCCCAAATTTACAACGCAACGGAATACAATATTGGGGTGCTACTTCATAATATAAGTTCACGAGTCACGGTAAACAATATTAAATTTTTATTAAAAGATCAGAGTTACAAGGTCCCAATAACTTTATAAAAACTCATTTCAAAATAATCCACAACATGTTTAAGTTTCTTTAAAAGAAAAAACATTTGTTTCATATGTGCAAAGTTCACCAAAGTCAGTCCTTTGACTATCCGCATTCCTTCCATCGAGCTAGCAGCATATCCTGAGTAAACATGCTTTAAAAATGTCAAAAACGAAAACGTTGAGTGATTTCATAGAGTTTATAAACATATCATTTGGAACACAAGCATAGCAAATCCATTTAGTTCTTTAGAACAATCACAAGAAACGATGCTAGAGCCACGAACCGAACCTTAACATGTGCCCAAACTTGGAGTGATAGTGCTAACACTCCCAATACTAAATACAACTATGTCCCCGTATGCTAGCAAGGAAAACACACGCCAGACAGGTCGTTAGGCCAAAATAGATCTATTATTATTGCATCAGCGTTCACCGGTTAGCGGTGATTGACGGTTCATGAAGGAAGGGCCACAACAATACACTCATAGCAACGTTCACATAATAAAATCACCTGTGTTCGATTTTCTAAAACAAGCATGTATCTCCCTCGCGGGTTTTCAAAACATAAAAAGAGTTAAATGCGAGGCTATGAACTCACTTGATAATTGCCGGGGGAAGAACATCTGGATAGGCGATAAAGAACTTGGTGTTGGCACGTAATCACCCGGAACCTATACAACATGTATGGGTTTTAGGTTTCTATGTCGGTAAAAATTAATAATGACGACAAAATAGACAAGTATGTATATAGGTATGATGATCAAGTTATAATTGGGTAAGTTAAATCACACTTAAGTTTTCTAAGTAAAAAGTATGTCATTTTTACTAGATTTTATTAATTGCTAGATTTTACTAGTTTTGATCTAATTGGTCAAAAAGCCCAATAGGCCTAATTATAAGCCCATTAAGTAATTTGGTCAATTTTAATGGTCCATGACCAGGCCTTTGTCCAAATATTAGGCCCAAGTGGGTTGGGTCCAATGCTAAGCCCAATAAGTCTTTTTAAATATAATTAGTGTAATTGGGTCTAGTGGCCCATTTAAGTCTTATGGCTTATTTTAAGTTTATGTGTATAACTTGTATAAATTTTTCGGGTTTTCGAGGTCGATATAATTAAGGTCAGTAGGTTCAATATATAAAAACTCCCAAAAGTGGGTCCTACCACCTCGGGTTTTTGTCGCAAAACACTTTACAAACTTTTAGTATGGTTATAGACGTAAAAGTTTTATATAGGTTTATGTTTATAAAAATAGTTATATCTCTTTAACCATAAATAGTGTACTTATAATATTTACATTTATAGTTTCATATTTAAGTGTACATTATAGGTTATAAGTTATTTTCTATACTTTATTTTGAGTGGAATATACTTAAAGTCACTTTTTTTATCAACAAAGTCATTTATCATATTGGCTGAAAACTACTTTTACCATTTTTGACCGCCATTTTCAACCCCATATGAATTGGATGATTCCAATTGGTCCAGTTATTACTATAAGTTTATTACATCTCATAGTTTTAGGTTTTTACTCAACTTAGAGTGCAAGTCTGACTTTCATACATTCTGGTCCCGAAGGTCAGCATTGACGCTGACTTTTGGTAAAATGGTCATATCTCATGCAATTTTTACATTCAAGTGTTGATTCAAATTGCTACTAGCTCATAAAACATTTTGTCCACAACTTAGATAAGTCAAATCAGTAGTTTATCATACTCAAAAATGTCAAATTTCAGTTTCCTTTGCCATAATTTTTCTAGTGATTTTACATGTTTTAAGTTAGAGTTTATCCCATTTCAACCTAATCTCGTACACACCAATAACCACAATAACACTTTGATCATCATATTATCATATTTACAATTTACATTTATAACTAAATACAAGAAAATACACGAATAACAAAAATAAAGTAAAGATTTATACCACAAAATGATGTAAGTGATGATTATCACCCCAAAAAACCAAAAGACTCCTTTACACCAAGGTCTTGGAATTTCGTTACCAAATGTTTATGACCACTTTTTTTATGACCCAAATGACTCCATAAAATCTTCAATGGACTTCATCCCTAATGTTGTTTATGATAGGGATTTTTGATGGTGTTTAAATATTAGGAATGTATTACAAGGAGTTATGGTTTACTAGTAATATTTGGCTGATGAAGAGAAAAATTGATTTTATTGTTGTTTCTTGGTGCTCTAGTTCATGAACAAAAGAGTAGGACAAAGAGCATGTGTGTGTAAGTTTTTGTAAAACAATGGGAGGAAATGGAAGACACATGGTTTTGTATGTGTTATGATGCAAGGGGAGTTGAGACAAGTGTCTTAGACACTTGTCCTTAAGAAGGCCATGGCACCCAAGGGTGGTGATGACCAAGTTTTTGGGTGTCCCCTACTGTATAGTGTAATGTTGTTCTAGGGTATAAATTTTAAGATATGTAGGTAGTTTTGCGGTAATGCGGTACAAACGTAAAATATAACGAGAGTTAGTTAAGGCGAAACCTAGAAGTTAACAAATACGATTGATAAAAATAATTCTACATTAAACGGAATACCTTTCTGAAATGTTTTAGCTTTACCGTAAGGTTTTCAAGACGAATAAATGTTTTTTTTAAGCTTAGGCTCGTACGTTATTAAAACGACGATTTTAATAAAATGTGTAGATGTAAATAAAAGTAACTTGTTTAAAATTTATAAATTAATTATGAGATTAGAAATAGTAGTGACCTTAAATACGGAATGCTCTTAATTTAAATGTTCGCGTTTTCAACCAACGCTTTTAAATGAAATGTAAGATAATTTATTAAATATTTTTATTAAATAAATTTCGATAAATAAATAAAATTTCATTAGTCTCGTGTCGGTACGCGTTGTTGTCACTTTCGAGCCAACTAAGTTTCAAATAAAATAATAAAAAAAAAATTATGAGAATTATGTACTAATAATTATGATTTATTATTAAAATAAATTTTGTAAAATTATCGGTTACGCGGAAAATTTTATTTAATTTTTTTTTTTCGGCGATAAAAGGTCAAACGGTCAAAAGTCAAGTCAAACGCGAAAAGTAAAAGGGTAACATAGTTATTTAAAGTTCCGAAAATTGACGGTTGTCACACCGTATCCGATGGAAGTGGATACGCCGTATTTAGCTATTGACCAGAACAGTGTATCAAGGAAAACAATTAAATACGCAAACAAATAAACACACAAATATACAAAATTTACAGAATATACAAGAATATACACTAATCTAAATTACACTAATCCTAGGAGTTCGATTTAATTAATGTTAAAACTAGAATATCAAATAAAACTTCAAGATTACCTTTTTCACTCCCGCAACGGCGCCAAAAAATTGATGTGCTGTTGTTGTATGGTATATTTAAGATGATTCAAGTTTTAAATTTATATTTTGCCGACTAAACCAAAAAAACACACTTTAACGGGCAGTGAACCCAATCAGTAGTAGTTTCGTGGTAAGTAGGGTGTCGAACACTTGAAGCAGGTTAAATCTATCAATTAAGTTATATCTTGGTTATCAAAATCCACTCTGGTCTCTATCCGGCCCGATCCCACCCCGCTTTCTAAACATGTTAAACTATGTCAGTTCTTAAATCCAATATCTACGGGAAAAAGGTGGTTTTCAGCCTGGAGAGATGGCACGGTTTGGTTGGGCGACTACAATCAATTCAAGGAACTTTAACCCACGAAGCTACTTAAAAAAGATTAAAAGGACGCGGTCGAACTTATATAAGGAAAAAAACTGTCATTACCATAAGAATCTATTTAGAACGTTGGTTTTTTGTCTTATTTAGTGCCAATGATTTTTCAGACATTCTCTTTGAGGTACCAAATTTTCAAACCTATCAAAATGATATGGACAATCAAAGTGTACAAGCAATACAACATTTTGAACAAACACCTATTAATGATTATCCAAATAATGAGATAACAAGTGATAGTAATATCATTCCGTACTCTCAATATCTGCAAGAAACATAACAGGCAGTTGTTCAAGATACTAACTCGTTTGTATAACATGATTCAATGATACTATATGTGATTGAACAAATGTCTGAATAAATGTCTAAACAAATAACTAATTAGGAAAAGGCTAATCAGGAAAAACATAATGAATCCTTAACCGCTGAGCTTGAGAGATATTAGGAACGAGTCAAAACTTTTGAACAAAGACTTAATATTAATTTAGTAGTCGTGAAAGGTTAATTGATTCTTAAATGGATGATATGATTTGGGATAGACTTGCACTTAAGCAACAAATTGACTCACTTGAACAAAATCTTTCTAATCAAATCAAGGAAAATGATTCTTTATTGCAAACTTTCAATGTTTTTAAAAAGGAATCCAAAGAAAAAGAAAGTAAATACATGGATAAAAAATTTAATTTAGAAAAAGAAAATAAAAGAACTAGACAATATTGTATATAAAGTGGGTCAATCTGCTCAAACAGTGCACATGTTAACAAAGCCACAAGTTTTTTATGATGACACCCACAAACAAGCACTTGGCTATCAAAATCCATTTAATTTTAAGAAAGCTCAGGATTAAGCCAACATTGTATGATGGTTGTGTAATTTCTAGGCAACATGATGTAATCCCTGTGACTAATGAGGAAGAGAAATTGATTTTGGAAGAAGTAAGTCGATCTAAAATGCTTGCAAAACAAAATGATCCAATTTCAAAAGAAAAGAAAATAAATACTACTCCAATTAATTATGTTGAGTTAAATCAGTTATCTGAAGATTTGGTAAACGTTTTATTCCACAACAAGAATTGTCTGCAGAACAAGCTTTTTGGTTACAAACTACACACCCTAATACTGACTAATCTAATATTTCACCTGTCAAAATTGAGGCTCTTAAGGAACTTTCTAAGGTAAGCCTGGTAAATACAAGCCTTAAAAAGCTTGAATACCATCTTGGCAAGTTTGACATTGTGGTGAAAAAGAGGATTACACCTGATGCCATTATCAAGGGTTCATGGGGGTTTGAACACACCAAAGCTGTTTTTCTAAATGAAGTAATTCCATTTTTAAAGAATTTAAAAGACATTAATGTTTTTGATAAAGATCTTCTGGATGAAATCATAGAAGTCCAAATAGTTTTTAACTAAATGGAAGCTGCTGTTAAACAGTGTTATGTAGACAAACAATGTTTTAAAATTCATAAGAAAGAACTTTTTCTTGACAATGATAGAATCTTACACCAAATCATGTCTCAAGATGTTATGTTATGTGTGATGAATTCTACTGCTATTTTTGGTGATTATGTGAATTTGGAAATGTAGAAAAGTGAATCTTGTAACAAGTGTTTAGATCTTGAAGCTGAGCTTGTCAAAAAGAAAAACATGGTTGAACGAGATGTATACACCGAATTTCAAACAGATTTGCAAGACTTGAAAAACACTGTATTTCTCTATAACTTGACATACAACTTAATCAACAAATTTTTCAAAAAGACAAATCATGTAAGAATCAAAATTCTCTAGAATTTTTAGAATATTTTGAAAACGATGATTTAAAAGATCAGCTACAAGAAAAGGACACCATAATCAACAAGATAAGGAACCACATTAAATCTTTGAGAGAACCTGATAAGAAGTGAAACAAGATATGGATGAGATTGAAACCATAAACATTCAATTGGAGCATAGTGTGGCCAAATTAGTCTATGAAAATAAAATTTTGCATAAAGAAATTAAGCATTTGAAAAAGATTTACAAAGATCAATTTGATTCAATTAAAAAGACACACGCTTTTTCTAAAGAACACTGTGACTCTTTAATTGCTCAATTGAATTCTAAGTCTATGAAAAATGCGGATTTAAAATGTCAAATTCAAGAAAAGGTTTTTGTGACAACAACATTACAAAATGAATTAAGGAGAATAAAAGGTAAAAATGTGCTTGATAATGCCTCCACAATAACTAATGCCATCATTATTGCTCTAGGAATGTTCAAGCTAGAAATAGAACCTATTTCTCATAGACTTAAGAACAACAAGGATGCCCATGAGGATTATCTTAAGAAGACTATAGAAAATACTGACACCATATGTGGACTTGTAGAACGCGCTAGAAAACAGAATCCTAGTGAACCTCTCTTAGACTCTGCTTGCGTGTTTACAAAACATGTTTAGGAATTGTTAGTCTATGTCTCTAAGACATGCCCTTATTTAACAAAATCTAGTGAGAAATTAATTACTGTCACTCCAAAGAACAAGAACATGAAAGTTAGGTTTGCTGACCCCGTCACAACTTTAAAAAACACTTAGAAACAGGTTGATTCACATAAAAATCAAGACTCTAACCAACCTTTGTTGCATTCTACAGGAGTAATCTGTTCTACTAGTGCTAGCGGATCAAAGCCTACAGGCAATACAAAGAACAATAGGATCTCGCAATCATCAAGTAGTAACAAGACCAATAAAGTAAAAGACCAATCTAGGAGCGTTAAGTCTAGAAAGAATAAAAAGAATCATATTGCCAAAACTGAATGTAATGCTTCAGATGTTCCATCTTCTTCTTCTCTTGTCGATTTCAGGTTGTCCATATTGTTCTCTGGTATCTGGACTCCTGATGCTCCAAGCATATGACAGGGAACCGCTCTCAGCTCATCAACTTTGTTTCAAAATTTATAGGCACTATAAGATTCGGCAATGATCAAATAGAAAAGATTATGGACTATGGAGATTATCAGCTTGGAAACGTTACAATCTCTCGGGTTTATTATTTGGAAGGGTTAGGTCACAACTTATTCTCCGTCGGACAATTTTGTGATTCAGATCTTGAGGTTGCATTTCGCAAACACACATGCCACATTCGTGACTTAGATGGCGTTGATTTAGTCAAGGGATCAAGGGGCTCAAACTTATACACATTGTATTTGGAAAATATGATGTCTGACTCTCCCATATGTCTCTTGTCTAAGGCAT
>BQNB010038777.1:0-34285 GCA_026074375.1 Tanacetum coccineum | reverse complement strand
CAGAGGAATCTTATTGAATTTAAGCTCATAGTCTGTTAGTTGTGATCTCATCCATAAGATTTAAGCACAACACCCAGATAAAGCAATATATTCAGCCTTTATACTTGAGATAGCAATGCTCTTTTGCTTCTTGGATGACCATCTGACAAGTTTATCTCCCAAGAATTATGCATTTCCAGATGTGCTCCGTCTAGTATCTTGACACCCGACATGGTCTGCATCTGCATATGCTGTTAAAGTAACGCAGGTATCTTTCGAATACTAAAGACCCATATTACTGGTTCCTATCAAGTATTGAAAGATCTACTTAACTGCATACTGCAAATACAAGGTCTGGTCTACTGGATGTAAGATACATAAGGGATCCAATCATACCACGGTAATGTGTAGGATCGATTGGTTTCTCTTGTAGATCTTCATCCATTTACTTTTATCAACCATAGGGGTGCCAACGGGATCACTAGATTGCATAACATATTTCTTTATTATTTCAAAAGCGTATTTAGACTGGTTTATAAAGATGCCTCTAGGACTTTGGGAAATTTAAAGTCCAAGAAAGAAAGACATTTTGCCCATCATCGACATCTTAAATTTAGAAGTCATTATGTTAGAAATTCATCACACATGGTCGGATCAGTAGAGGCAAATATTATATCATCAACATAAATTTGTACCAATAAGATGCCGTGGCCTGCTTTTCTAGTGAATAGTGTTGGATCGATTACACCTTTGGAGAATTCTTGTGATAGTAGAAAGCTGGACAACATGTCATACCACGTGCGTGAAGCCTGCTTAAGACCATAAAGTGCCTTTTTGAGCCTGTACACGCGAGTTAGGTTGTCTTGATCTAAGAATCCTTTTGGTAGACTAACATAGACCACTTCGCGTAGCTCGCCATTCAAGAAAGCAGTTTTGACATCCATCTGGTATATTGTCATGTTCTTGTTGGCATCATTTGCAATGAAGATACGAATGGCCTCTATTCTAGCAACTGGTGCAAACGATTCCTCGAAATCAATCCCCTCCTCTTGACGGTATCCTTTAGCAACCAATCAAGCCTTGTTTTTGAATACATCCCCAAATTCGTCTTTCTTAACTTTGAAGATCCACTTCAGTTTGATCAACATTACGAAATCTGGACAAGGTACTAATTCCAAAACTTGCAGTCGTTCGAATTCATGAATTTCTTCCTGCATAGCTTCAATCCAGGAGGATTCGAGCATTACTCATTTTAAATTCTTCAGTTCAACTAAAGTGAGAAAGGCATCAAAATAACACCATATAGCGTCAGTCTGAAGTTTCTTTCTTGTGGAGACTGGTCGAGAGGGATTGCCTATCACATTTGCTAACGGATGATTCTTTGTCCATTTACCAAGAAGTTCAAATGGAGTGTGGGATGACTGTACGTTTGAAGACGATTAGTCTTCATTGAGAATGTCTTGAAATGGATCATTGTCAATTTGTGCAGGTTGTATCTGTTCCTCAACACCTTAAGAAATGATTGGAGATTGATCTTCTTCTTGAGTAGATGAGTTACTTGCAGATGGTGCATCTTGATCAATAGAGGTTGATGAAGGTGAATGGTATGTGTTTAATTACACATACCTTTGACCACTAAAACCGGACTTAAATGACTAAAAACGTACCAAAAATACATTGTATTTGTATATTTTGCATTTGTATTATGCAGGTAATGGATATCCAAGAAAAGGACAAAAATAGAAGCCAAAACGACAAAACCGAGCACGAGAACAGAAAGACCGTGAGAAGTCAAAAAGACAAAGTCAAAGTCAACAAAAGTCAAAAAGTCAAAGTCAACCCCGGGATGAGGCATTGGAAAGAGCATCGAAAACCGAACCCGAAAACCTAAACTGCCAAAAGTGGGCCCACCCGTACCCACCTAGTGAGCCCGGGTCAACCCACTTATATATTTATAAGCCTTTAAGCCTTAATAAAGGCCCAAGCCCTTTTATGCCACACCCGGCCCAACACTAGCCTAACATCCCCTGTTAACACCCCCGTTTTCCCCATTCCCTTTATAACACCCCCGTTAGTCCTTTAAGGACTAACGGTGCAAACCAAATATCAACCTCAAGGACCAAAGTTGCAAAATACAAGGACAATGGATGCAATACACTTATACACCTTGAGGGGCTTGTTTTGCCCATTTCCCAAACTTCAAATCAAGCGGGAACACTGTACATCTCTTTCAGTGTCCTGTCTCCACTACCCGCCAAATTCACCCCAACACTGTTCCCCTTTCTTCTCCACTTTGTCTACACACCCCACACCTTATCCCACCAATTGCCACCTTGGCAATCCTCTACACTCTAATTCGTCTATGAAAGAAGACAAAGAATGGATGGACAAGATCAATTGGCTTGGACAACACTCAAATTTGGATGGCTAAGATGATATTTGAGCTTATACTCACACAACAAACACACACGGCTTCCCTCTCAGCAAAGAAGCACAAGACCTAGAATATTCTTAAGCTTAGTATAAATAGGTCCTTTGTAAGCCATTATTGGCGGCTAGTTTTTTACTTTTCAGCTTATAATTTAAGTTTTTTTTAATGTTTTCTTAAAAAGCCTTGTACTGATTTATAAAGTTTAATGAAAAATTAAGTTTTTATGTTATAATCCTGTTTCTAAGTTAAAGTTTATTATGTTTTAAAACTGTTTCACAAGCTCACAAAAGCTCTTTTTACAACTTTCTTAAGCTGTTAACTTAAGCATTGTAAGTTTTTCCATAACTTATAAAGCTTAAGTCCTATTTCACCAAAAATCACTCAAAAAGCTCAAATGGATGATAAGCTTACAATGGAAGAGCTTATGGGTTTTACTAGCTTGTTTCTAACAAGCTAGAGCTTGTAGAATAGCTCTAAGAGCACTTGTTTGCCCTGTTTAAGCAAGGACTTTTGTAAGTTTTCATTTTTCCATTTTTTAGCTTATCTACTGTAGAATTGCTTATTTGTGCTTATTGCGTGCTTATCTTTTCTTATTTATGCTTATTTGTGATGTTTAATGCTTATTATGCTTGTCTTGTAGTTTAGAAGTCATTAGTTTAAGTTTTCTTAAAATTCTGTCTATTTTAGCTTATAATTGCATAATCTGTATCAGCTTATTTAAGTGCTTCTTTGTTGTTGAAATTTGCTTAAAAGTATCTAATATACCTATTTAACATCTGGTATTTGCAAAGTTTGGCTTTAAATCAAAGTTTTTAGTTTAAAAAGTTAAGAAAAATACTTAAAGGGGTGTTTGGTTTAGCCTGCAAAATGGGTCAAAATGGGTTTTGGAATCATGTGGGTCACCAGTCAACTTTAACAAGCTTTTCTTAAGTGTTTTAATCTGCTTTTTATAAGGTTTTAAGGTTGGAAGGTTTGTTTTTAAGATTTATGCAAAAAGGTGTTTGAATTTGTGTTCTAGAAATAGATTGAACTGGCTTATTTGATTGAGCTTTTAAAAACAGGTTTCAAGTGTTGTTTCTAGTGTTGTTTTAGAGTCATAATGCATTAAAAAAAATGGGAAAATAAAGTAGTTTTACCTGTCTATTAGTTTGTGTAAGTTTTTGGTAAAAATCCTGTCAAAGTTGCTAAGTGTTGAAAGTTTGAAGATTCACTTATTTAATTTGATCATTGTTGCTATCTTAATTTCAAAAATAGGTTTTAATTGATGATATAAGCTCTTTGAGGTCAAAGCTTAATCTGTTTGTAGGTTATATGTTCATAAGATCTGTTTAGGTGCTTATTTTTAAGCTCAAAAGTGTGGTTTTGTAAAGATTGCAAAGGTTTGCAAAAATTTGTCTAAGTGTTGAATCAGTGTGAGATAGCTTTTCATGAATCTTTTTAAGTGTTTATTTGATATTCAAAATGCTTTTTATTTGTTGCTTATTGTAGCTTTTTGGTCATTCTTCTTAGTGATATAAGTCACTAAGCCATAAGGATCCTTTTGCTAGCTTATTTTTAAGCTAGAAAAGTCCCTATTGGTCTTTTTACTTATCAGTTTTGGCCAAAAAGCTATTTGCTTATTTAGGCTTATTAGCTTATTGCTTTTGCTTATTCTAGGTTTAGTTTACCTTATTAGGTTAGTTTAAGCCCAATTTAGCTTATTTCTTTAGTTTAGAGCTTATTTAAGCTTAAAATTTTTTAAGTTTTATAGCTTTTTGATTAAACTACCATTCTAGCTTATTGTAGTTCCTTACTTTTTTCTTAAGTTCTTTTTAGATATGCCCTTTTATCTGTCTTAGTTAATTTTGAGTTTTCATTTGCTTATTAGTGCTTAATTTAGCTTAACAGTTAGCATTTTATAGCTTAGAGTATTAAGCTTATTCTGTCACCCTTTAACAGCTTAATTAGTGCTTATTCGTGTTTTATAAAAAAGGTGTTTTTGTAAAAAGTGCTTATTTTTTAGTCTTTTAAAAAGTTATAAAAAATGGCAAAAACAAAAACATTTGGGATTAGGGGAAGTCCCAGGTGAGCAAGGCTCGAACCAGGGACCTCACCCTATTCACCAAATGTTTTACACAACACACACTCTACCACTTGCCCTGTGGTCTTTTTTGATTTAACTTTGCACAATTAATTCTTTATAGTAGTTTTAGCCCGTTTGGTTTATAAGCTGTTTTTGGCTTTTTTCACAGTTTATTTGATAAGCTGTTTTCCCTAGCTTATTTTTTTAACATTTCCTTATTGGATTCATTTGCATTTTGCTAATTTTCAGAATTTTTATAATTAGTTTAGTAATTTTAAACATTTAATTTCATTAAAATCGTTTTTAATTCATAAAAAATTATAAAAAAGTCAAAAAAATATAATTCTTTTTTAGAAAATTTTCTTTTAACATTTAGAACCTAGGAAAATTAGATTTGCTTTCGTAGGGTTTAAATTGCAAAATTTGGTTTTTTAAAGAACGGGATTGAATCCCGTTCATGTTTTTAGTGTTTTTAAGCTTAAATCTTTTTCGTTTTTGGTCTAGTTTTCTTTGTTCTAGCTTTTTAGTCAATTAAGACTTATAAAAACCAAAAAGATCATTTTAGGACTTAATTTTGATAATTTAGGGTTTTTAGGTCCCGTTTAGGATTCTCGTTTTGCGTTTTTAGTTAAAATTTGTCTTACCTTAATTGTTTTTAAGTTTTTGCCTTAATTTTCCCGTAGTTTTAGATAACCAATCATAATCTTGTTCCATTCAAGCATCGATTCTCAAAACGACTCTCGACTTTCAATTGCATTCCTCGTTGGGGATAACGACCCGGGAATCATACTCCCGGTTTACTATAATTGAGATTTTTTGATTCTTATCCTTATATTATATATATTTATAAGTATTTTATATTTATATTTATATTTATATTTATATTTTAAAGGGTATAATCAATTTCAATCAGTTTTTGGCGCCGCTGCCGGGGAGGATTGTATACGATTGTTGAAGCCGTTTGACAATTTGTGTTTGAAGATCCTTCCGTGTGAAGTTATTTTGTTTATTTTCATATAAAAAAATACAAAAAGATTTTTCTTTTATTAGTATATATATAATATAAAAAAAATCAAAAAATTTTAAAAATTGTCCATAAAAAAAGAAATAAAATTCACCATCAATATAATACTTTCAATTGAAGTATTATCATTAATAAGTTCCCGAACCAAAGATCAAAAACTTACCTTTTGTGTCTCTCGCGAGGTACGGCTCACCTTCGAAAGTTAAACAAACTATAAGAGGGGTATAAGGCGGGTTGTTCCTAGGAACTACGACCCTAAAGGAGAAAGGTTTTTAATAGCTTCGCGCTTTCCTACTCCTCCGCTCCTTTGTGCGTTTTTCTCTTTGAAGAGTTACCGAGAAGCGAGTTGATTATTAGGTTTAAGTGTCTTATCTCATTGTCCGTTATTAAAATTTATTGTGAATACATTGTTGAAAAACCAAAAAAAATTGAAAAAAAAGGAGAAAAAAATTTAGTATAAATTTTCTTTTTTCATTTTAGTGCATGCGCACTCGTTCTTAATCTCGTAATTCTAACCGTCAACAACAACAAGTCAACCCGACTTTTGTTAAACCATTCAATCTTGTGGAACCTATTGAAAATCCAAGCTCTCTTTGTAAGTTACGATGCCGATTAGATCATACTATGGCTCAATTGTTCGAAGCACCCACCAAGGGTTACAAGGATGCCATCATTGTTCCCGAGATCACCGCGGACAACTTTAATCTTAAGTACGGTTTGCTTACCCTCGTTCAAAAAACAGAACAATGTTTCTGACAGAAAAGAAGACCCGCATAGCTCACATTTGATATTTCAACAAGATCACTTTCTACGATGAAGTTCCGAGACCTCCGATAACGTCTGTAAATCTTATGCTTTTCCCATTTTCCTCGAGTTGCGGCTGGATTTGTCTGAAAAAGAACCCCTCTATCATTCTTACATGGATGATCTTGTTTCGAAATTCATCAACAAATTCTTCCCTCCTTCTAAAACAACAAATCTTAAAATGAAATAAACGATATTCAACAAAGAACATTGTGATGAAACTTTTTAACGAGGCATGGGACCGGATTTCAATGATCTTCTTCGGGCAAAGCCACATCATGGATTTTCAGAGTTTACATCAACTTCGATACTTTTTATAATGCTTGAACTCTAATGATCCAAGATTCGTATGAATTTCTTTCGCCGCGGGTGGTAACTTTTTGGACAAAATGCCTCGTGATTGCCTAAGAATCATTGAGAGCAAAGCCAAAGTTCATAATTCACGTAAAAAACTGGTTGTTGCCAAAGTGAGTTCGAGCTCTTTCACCCTTGATATTTCTCCCGATGTTGCCGAACTTAAAGATATGGTAAAAGCCTTACTTCTCGATAAGAAAAACCAAACCCAAGCTCCCGCTCCCGTAAAAGCGGTCGAGGAAAGTTGTGTTACTTGTGGTGGTGCTCATTCTTACCAAAATTGTCCCGCCACCGATGGCAACGTTTATCGTGACAATATTCAAGAGTATGTTTCCCAAGCCGCTGCAGCTAATTTCAATCAAGGAAATATCGGTTACCGAGCCCCGATTGCTAATCAAATTCAACCTCCCGGTTTTCCTCCCGTTCAACAAAACCAAGGAAATAACCAAAATTGTTACAACCAAAACCGGGGGAATAATTACAACCAAAGCCAAATTTATCGACCTCCGATTAACAACCCCGGTTTCCCAAGCTACCACCTACCAAAGCTCCGCTCCGCAACACAAGGTGAGTCGAAAGGATGATTCTTACCAAACTAACATCAAAGCTAATGATGCGGTTATGAGAAATATGCAAAACCAAACCAAAACATGCAAAATCAAATGACCAATTTAACCGATTTGCTTACCAAGTTCATGATCCAATCCAGCTTTCTACTTCAGGTTTAGGGACACTTCCTAGTAATACCATTACTAACCCGAAGGTAGACTTGAAGGGTATTACCACCCGAAGCGGTGTTGCTTATCAAGGACCCACGATTCCTACTACTTCTTCTCCTCCTAAAGTAGTGGAACGTGAACCCGAGGTGACAAAGGACACGGTGCCTCCTACTAATAATGGAAGCACCAAAGACGTCCAACCTCCGGTTGTCCAAGTTCAACCTCAAGTACCAAATTCTGAGCCCGTTGTTGCTCCCGTTAGTGCTCCGAAGCCTAACCCGAAATCGTCGATTCCATATCCTTCGAGACGTAATGATGAAAGGCGCCGTGAAAAAGCTAACGACCAAATTGAGAAATTCTACGAAATCTTTAAAGATTTGAGTTTTGAAATTAGCCTCACGGATGCTTTGATTCTTATGCCAAAATTTGCCTCGACTCTTAAAGCTTTAATTGGAAACAAAGAAAAATTAAGTGAAATGGCTAGAACTCCTTTAAATGAGCATTGTTCGGCGGTTATCCTCAACAAGTTACCCAAAAAACTTAGAGACCCCGGCAAATTTCTCATACCGTGTGATTTTCCCGGAATGGATGAGTGCTTAGTCCTTAGGCCCGCTCTTGGCGCTAGCATAAATCTCATGCATTACCTTGTGGAAAAAACTTTCTCTTCCGGAGCTCCCATCCTACTTTTATGACTTCTCGAACTTGCGATACCGTTCGATTACCCACCTATCGTATCGCCGAAGATGTCGTCGAAAAGTAGGTAAGTTCCAATTCTGGCCGAATTGTAGTGGTAAGGGCGATGGTTGGAGTATTCGTAGACTATTATGCCAGATCCCCGAGTCCCCTAATTCCTAGTAGATCTTTCTTAAAAACCAGATGTGCTTTGATTGATGTTTACGAAGGAGAATTAACTATTCGTGTTTGAAAAGAAGCCGAACATTCAATCTTGATCAAACGTTCGAGATACTCCCCTCTAATTTACGATGATATAAACGTGAACCGAATCGACGTCATTAAATGGGCTTATGATGAGTACTCTCAAGAAGTTCTCGTTCTTTGATGTGATTGCGAGTGGCAAATCCGCATCCTTATTATGACCCGATCGTTTAAGTTCTACCATCTTCTCCGACTTCACTCCCTTGCTCCGGGATAGTGATTTTTTTTCTTCTGAGAAGTAGAACTGCTTTCCTCGCTATCGAAGATGATCCAACTTCACCGGAAGTTAATGATTCTTATCCTGACCCGGAGGGGAATATTCTTCTTCTTGAAGCATTTCTCAATGATGATCCATCATTACCCTCTCCCACTCAAGGAAATTATTTTCCTAAAATTCGAAAAGAACTAAAAGTTTATGAAGCTAAAACTAATAAATCTTTAATTGATGAACCTCCCGAGGTCAAACTCAAGGCGATACTCCTCATCTCGAATACGCATTTTTAGAAGGTGACGACAAGTTGCCCGTCATAATTGCTAAAGACTTGAGTGTCGAGGAAAAAGCCGCTCTCATAAAGGTTTTGAAGTCACACAAGCGAGCCATCGCTTGGAAACTCTCTGACATCAAGGGTATTAACCCGGAATTTTATACTCACCAAGATTCTATAGGAATGAGGACTACAAACCGCGGTTCAACACCAAAAAAAAAGAATGGTGAAACCAAAAATCTACGAAGACATCAAAAAAGGATGTTGCAAAACCTTCTTGACGCCGGATAATAGCCTGATCTCGGATAGACCTGAGGTATAGCCCCGTACATATTGCTATCAAAAAAGGGTGTCCTTTACCGTTGTTGAATTGAATTGAAAACGAGTTCATCCGACTCGATTGATACTGGTTGAGCGTGTATGCATTGACTACCGAAAGTTAAATGAAGCCACCCGTAAAGAAACCACTTTCCACTACCGATTATATGGATCAACTGCTCAAAGAGATTAGCGAGAAAAAAAGTACTATTGTTTTCTCGAAGGTTTTCTCGAGTTACTTATAAAATTCCCATCGACCCTCAAGATCAAGAAAAATACAAACATTCACGTGTCTTCAACGGAACGTTTCGCTAGCGTTGCAATGCCTTTTGGCTTATGCAACTGCACAAGGCACTTTCTAAAAGGTGAAATATTATATCATGTCATGATATGAATCGAAAAATGATGGAAGTCTCATGGACGACTTCGGTCTTTGGGAATTCATTCAGAATTGCCTCTCTCGTGTAGAAGACCCAATCTTTGTCTAATTAGGTAAAGAGGTTTATTTGATGTTATAGGAAGGCATTGTCATTGTTACCCGCATAAGATTTTCTCAAAAATGGGATTTTGGGGGTTGATAAGCCAAAGACGAGTGAATGAGCTAAGTTACCACATCCTACCACCAGTCAAGGGGTTTCGGAAGTTTTTCTCGGTCATGTAGGTTTCTTACCACGGTTCATTAAGGAGTTATCCAAAATTTTCCGACCGAATGAGTCATCCATTCTTGAGAAAAATTACTCCGTTCAACTTCTCCAATGAATGTAATCAAGCTTTTTGAAAACGTTAAAGAAAAACTTATACTGAAGCTCCAATAATACTGATTGCCCCTATTACTAGAGACACTAACCCTTGAGATATGTCGATGCAGCGACTTTGCCATTGGAGCATGTTCTTGGGGCAACATCATGAAAAACACTTTAGACCTATACACTATTCTAGTAAAACAATGAACGAGGCAAAATCGCATTATACTACGACAGAGAAAGAAATGTTAGCTGTGGTGTATGCCTTCAAAAAATTCTGATCTTACCTCATCTTGAACAAGAGCATAGTGTATACGGATCACTCTGCCCTAAAAAATATTCCTTTGCTAAAAAAGCTTCCAAGGCGAAGATTGCTCCGGTGGTTCTCCTCCTTCACAAGAGTCAAATTTAAAGTAATTAACACAAAAAGAACGAGAATACTCGCGGCCGAGTCATCATTCCCGATTAAAAAATCCTTATGAAAATGTGCTCGACCCAAAGGAGATAAATGAAAATTTTCCTCTCGAGACACTTAATATGGTGACTTTTCGTGGTGACTCAAGTACCCCGTGGTTTGCCGATTTTGCAAATTACCACGCAGGGAATTTCATTGTTAAAGGGATGTCATCCCAACAAAAGAACAAGTTTTTCAAGGATGTTAAACCCCTATTTGTTTAAAATATGTGCGGATCAAGTGATCCGGCGATGTGTTGCAGGCCAAGAAGCTATTGATATCCTCATAGCTTGCCATAGTGGACCCACCGGGGGACATTACGGTGCCAACTACACCGCCAAAAAGGTTTTTGACTCAGGATTTTATTGGCCCACGATTTACCGTGATGCCCATGACTTGGTCACCCAATGTGACACTTGTTAACATCAAGTAAAAATTTCGCAACATGATGAAATGCCTCAAAATTCCATCCAAGTTTGCGAAATCTTTGACGTGTGGGCTATCGATTTCATGGGGTCGTTCCCGTCTTCACGAGGGAACAAATACATACTCGTGGCGGTCGACTATTTGTCAAAATGGGTTGAAGCGAAAGCGCTCCCCACCAACGACGCCCGAGTGTTGCAAATAGCTTAAATCCTCTCTTCGCCCCGATTCGTAGCCCCTCGTGCTATCATAGAGTTGATCGCAGACCTATTTTTGCAATGATCACAGTTATGCAAGGTCATGCTTAAATACGGAGTTACTACCGTCTCATCCATCGCCGCGTATCCACCCACAAACAAGTGTGCAATTTGAGGTATCCAATCGAATGGCTGCAATGGCTTGAAACGAATTCTTGAAAGAACCGTAGGCGAGAACCGTGCCTCTTGGTTGGATAAATTAGATGACGCACTTTGGGCCTTCTGTACAGCTTACAAAACACCCATCAGGTGTACTCCATATAAGCTCGTGTACGAAAAGGCATGTCATCTACCGATCGAGCTAGAGCACAAAGCCTACTGGGCCTTAAAGCATATCAAAATTTGACCTGAACCGACGGAGATCCCATAAAGTTTTAACCTCAGATGAACTAAATGAACTTCGTGATCATGCCTATGAGAACTCTTTGATCTATAAAGAGAAAACAAAGAGGATCCATGACTCCAAGATCAAAAACCGCGTTTTCAACGTCGGTAAGCAAGTCCCCTTCTTTAACTCTCGATTGAAGATGTTCTCAGGCAAATTAAAATCCCGTTGATCCAGACCATTCACCATTGCCCATGTCTTTCCATATGGCACCGTTGAGTTATCTCAAAACTCCGAGCCAAATTTCAAGGTGAAAGGTCATAGAAATAAGCACTATTTTGGAGGGGACATACCACAAATGGTTGTCTCGGATCTCCAAACCTTCCCTAAGGACAAATGAATTCGAAGATTAGGTCAAGCTTAGTGACCCTAAACAAGCGCTTCATGGGAGGCACCCCATGCTTATCGTAGTTATATTATGTAGTAATGAATAAGTGTTTTTTGTTGTGAGGAGTTGTGCCTCTTTCCATTCTCATTTGCTTGTGTTTTTTATGATTGTCCAGGATTGTTCTGGATTTTTAAAGCCTCTCGTGCTCGTGGTTTTGTCCTTCGATCACAAGAGCTTCAAATCCTCGGTTTCATTTAGGAAATCCAATATCCTAATCTAATCGACTAATGTTTATCTTTAAGCATACTTAATAAACGGCTTAGGATTTACGTAGAGACCCTTATTAAAACATTAAGGACAATGTTTAATTCTAGTATGGGGGGATCTATCGATTTAATTGTGCTTGTAGTCGTTGTTTTCACATAATCCTGTTTTTACCACCGAAATTTCAATAAAATTAAAAAATTAAAAAAAAATCTAAAATAAAATAAGTGTTTTGTCACAATTTTGACTTTCCTGCTGGGTAGAATAAGAATACATTTTGACTCGATCGAGCGTGTTGAGTTCTAGCTTGTTCCTTAACTTTTAGGCTAAGCGTTCGCGAAAACTAGCGAAGAACAAAATGTTACACTTTTAACCCCTCAACTATTTCAACTTGTCACTTTAGTTATATATATATATAAAATCTTATACTTTCATTCATTTCATCTCACATATATACACACACACTCTTTTAATTCTCTCTCTCCCCTCCATAAATTCCGGCGAGCTTCTGCCGCCGCCGCCGCCGTCGCGCCACCGCCGGAAAAGTTTTCCGGTGGGATTTTTCCGGCGACTCCAAGAATGCTCCTCGTGAGCCGATCTATCCAACCCGATACCTCACTCTCCTCCACGAGCGCACTCCCCCCATCTCACCATCACCACGGCTACAGGTGCTATTACACCACCTCCACCCACGACACCACCTCCACACCTACACCATCATCATCATCATCATCATCGTTTCATCATCGTCATCACCACCACGTCACAGCCACCACCACGAGGGTGGTGTGTTTCGGTGGATAAACAACACCACCATGGGGTGCGTTGGGTTAATAAAAACCCATCCACAAGGGTGTGTTCGTCGTGCGGGTAAGCATAATAGGGTGCGTTTGATTGGTTTGTCACCAAGAAGGGTGTGTTCGGGTTGTGGGTTCGCTGCGTCGGGGTTGGGTTAACAGCCAGGGAAGTGAGTTGGGTTTGGTTTATAATGATGTACAGAGGGTGTTTGTTTGTCCGGTTTGACAGCCAACATAAAGGGGACGTTGGGTTTTGCATCGGCTAGGGTCCGTTTGGTTGGGTCTAGCAGCCGGGGTCGGGATGGGTTTAGCAGCTAGGGGTGTTTGTTGGGCTGTCATAAACAGCCGTGTAAGGGAGGGGAGTGTATATCGGGTTTGGGTCTCAACCGACAAGGGTGCGTGTGTTTTCTAACAGCCACCGGGGGGTGGGTTGGGGTTCGGGTCAGCCACCATGCGAGGGTGCGTTTGGTTTTGGTTATAAACGGGTAGGGAGCGTTTGGTTGAGTTTATAGCAGCTGGGGGTGTTTGTTTTTGGGGTTGACAGCCAAACGGGGGTGTTTGGTTCGGTTTAAGAACAACTAGGGTGCGTTTAGATTTGTTACAACCGAATAAGCGGGTGTTTGGTTTAGCAGAAAAACCGTAGGGAGCGCTTGGAATAGCAGAATCACGACATAAGGTTTCGTTTGGTTTATATATATCAAAACAACAAATGAAAATAACAAAAGGTTTTTATAAATAATTAAAAACCGGATATATAAATTAGTGGTTTATAATGGTTAAATAAATGTAAATTATATTTTTGTTTAGATTGGATATAATACATATATAAAATTTATCTGGAAACACGCAGACTTTAGAAATATTAGAAAGCGAATAATTTCATAATATATTGATTAAGGGAAAACGTCGAGTTTTGCAAAATGGGAAAAACGTTATAAAACGAGAAAAGTCATGAAGAAAATTTTATATAAATTCTATATTTATAATGTTTACTAAATCATGCTTACTTTTTAGAAACGATAAAAAAGAACTATGTCATATTTTAAAGACATATTAAAACATAACTACGCCATAACTTGACAACGGGCGAAAACTATATTTTTACAATGAGTCGATTATGTTAGACGCGATTCGTCGAGGAAATGAAATATAAGTTATAAAATATTATTTTATATTTTATAATTATCAGCTAAAAGGTAACTTAATAATTGTTGTAAAAGGACTTTACAGACATTGTTTAACAAAATTGGAAATCTTAAAACGTACGACTACGTTTATACATGAACCTTTATTTTATTAAGCGGTGATTTCAGAAAACAAGTCAAACTAATTGGTTTAATTATCCACACTTATTATATAACACCTGCGAGGTATTATATACTTTTCACTAATCTTTGGATTAATTGTCTTTGTGATATAACTCACGGTATGAAGCATATAAGGGTTATTTTTCATATGTAATATATAAAGTATATATTACACACTTTGGGAATATTCTAAATTTATTTATTTAACCAACCACCAAACTATTACGACTTGAAAAGCTAAATCTTTTATCAACGTGTCACGTTGATGTAATCATTCATCGGGAAACCCAGATTCATTATCCTAGGTTAGTGGGACTTAGCCGTTAAGATTAGTTGCAACTTCTTGATCGAGCCGCTTCGTCTTCCGTTCGTGCTGTGCATATTAGATGCCTATCTGTCAATCGTTCTTCATCATCAATGTGAGTTCATAACCTCGCTTTTCAATCTTTTGAATGTTTATAAACCCGCGAGGGGGAATACATGCTTGTCTACAAACTCTTTACTTACTGTGTTATCTTATAACAATGTGATTGTTTTTAAAGGATATTATGAGTTCCATAGCCTCACTTTTACTCGTTTTGGATAACGGTTATATATATTTTTGGGATGAAAATATGCATCGTTTTATAAATGGACACAACATGCTTTGTTTTATAAATTGGACGCAAGTATTGATTACATGTTTGCCTAAGTAGCGATAACCCAGTTAAGTCCCATGTCATGAACTGTCAATTGCATAGATGTAGTTGGGAATTACACTATGTGAGCGCGAATGTTATTTAATAGATCTATTCGGGAAACGACCTCCCCGTTCGGGTGACTAGCTATCACCGTGAACGAACGTTATAGCATGTCGAATTTAGGATGTTTAGGGTTAGACATCCATATGGGCGTAAAGGCAATGTATATTATTTTTTTTAATTGCAAGAAAGATCGTCGAGCTTCAGTGTCATGAGCTTAGTGTAAATGTAATCTAGTTTTGTGAGATCTGCATGTGTTGCATTATCACTAAAAAGTCTTGCGGTCCTACCTTATATATATTATTTTCAGGAAATCAATAGGCACGGGGTGCCAGGGATACACTTTTGGTGACATTAAATTTGTCATGCATTCTTTATAAAAATCTTTGGGGGTAAGATTGACTTTATTGGTGACATAAAATTTGTTATGCATTCTTTATAAAATCTTTGGATAAGATTGGTACTTTTTGGGGTGACATAAAATGTGTCGTTGCTTTCTTTATAAAATCTTTGGAGTTTTCATGGTACTGTGATGATACAGTGGATTACGTTCATACTTAAACTAACCTATGAACTCACCAACTTTATGTTGACCTTTTTAAGCATGTTTTTCTCAGGTAAATTATATGCTCGGATTTCTTGAAGTGCATTGGAGTCTATACATTCAAGCTTTTCATTGTGATGCAATATTGGGACAAATGTATATTAAATTCAGATTTTGATTAAATCAACAATGTTATTTTTCAAACGACACATTTAGAGGTCGTTCTCTTGTATCTAGCGCTGTGTATTATGAAGTAGCACCCCAAGTGGTATTCCGCTGCGTTGTATGATTTTTGGGGGTGTTACACATATGGTGTTTAAAGTGAAGAAATGTGTATTTTGTGTGACTATTGATCATCCAATGGCCACATGAATTTTATGTTTGTGTGGCCTTTTGTAATATTTAGTCACACAAAGCATATTTTTTGGGTGTAGTTAATCACATACAATTAAGCATAAAGTGACTAAAAATGTTAATAAGTGTGACCATATGCTGTTTACGGTGAATAAATGTGTATTTTGTGTGACTATTGATGATCCAGTGGCCACATAAAATTTATGTTTGTGTGGCCTTTTGTAACATTTAGTCACACAAAGCATGTTTGTTTTGGGTATTTAGTCACATACAATTAAGCATAAAGTGACCAAAAGTGTTAATAAGTGTGACCATATGGTGTTTAAAGTGAAGAAATGTGTATTTTGTGTAACTATTTATTCAATCCATGCCCACAAGAATTTTTTGTTTGTGTGGCCCTTTTGTATATTTAGTAAATAAATAATTAAGCAAACAATGACCTAAAGTGTAACAAGTGTGACCATATGCATCTTTAGTCAATTAAGAAATCAAAATATATCTAAACAACAATCGAATTTAAATATATATATATATTATATTTTATATATACTTATTTATACTATATATATATTTTATATTCAAAAATAAATTCAATTACAATTAAAACTGATGTATATAACTGAACCATATAAATATTGTAATGTCGTATATACTAAATTCTCAATATAACCTAAGGCCTTCGACTCACTCTTCTGATTAGCTTAACTTTTGCATGCTCACTAGAGAGTAAACGTTTTTGTGCTTCGTTTGTACTTTAGGTGCAGTTTTGTTCTCACCAGTGATCATTTGTATGGTACTTGGTGGTGTTGCCTGCAGGAAACAAAAGCCGCGTGTATGAAACACTGAATTAAATATGAAGAATTATATATATGTAGGTTCATAGAACACATGTATGTACCTTTGGATCCAAAACAACTTGATTCTTTGGCTATGCAACAAAACCTACTGCATCAAAAAACTACTGGGCAACCGTTACTTCCTACATGATAATAAATGCTTTCATCAACTAGAGATTCTTCAATTGACACTTGTAGCAATCCATTAGGAGTGCTTTGTTATGAAGCATTTTTTTCCCATCACTCTTGTATACGGTACCCTCAGCAATAATAGTTGTTTTCTTTTAGTGTCACAGCTGCACTTTATTGCTAAAAAGAATGTTTTGTTGCATGTATGTATCAAAAAGTTAATTAACAAAAGAATTATATGAACATGTTGATATGCTTACTTGTGGTGAGTACCGGAACATTTTCTTTAGAATTGGAGTATGACTTGAAGAATCCTTTCGGATTGATCTAGTCGTATACTTAGCTCCTACAGATTTAACAGTTTCCTGTATGCATATAAAACACGGTAAATATATAAGACATGTATGTAGAATTCAAAAATCATAGGGGGTGTTTATAATTTATGTGGGTTATTGAATTTTCGATGATTACACAAAAATACATGTGCTTAAATGAAGAAGAATGAGGACTCAACATAGGGCTTATATGTTCACTTTGGATTACTACATATGGAGAATTAATGCTGGAAGATTTGCTAAAATAAGCATTGAAGTCAAATGTTTAGTTTCCATTAATTAATTGTTTAGTTTCCTTGTATATTATTGTCTTTTTATGAGCATTTAATCATCTTTTATGGAGCATTTCATTAGGATGGTCACAGCATTTAATTAGCTTCCCTTTGAAAGCCTTGTAACTCTATTATATAAAGTAGGGGCATAGACATGGTTTAGGCTTGTACCAAAAAAAAAGTGTGGTGCACCAAAGGTGTAAAAACGTGTTGTGTGTGTGGGTTTACACGTCCCACAAGAGATAGATGCTAGCATGATGGTGTAGCCCCAAGATCATTAGTTTGATCCTGTTGATATAACCGTCTTACCATTGATCAGGTAAGATTTTGGGCTTTGTAGTAGTCATTATAGTTGGTGATGATGTATGAAAACCTTGTATTAATATCAATGATAATGTGTGAATCATGCCTCCTTTGTTATTAATTATATCCTAGATTAGTGTCTAAACAAACCTGAAGCTAACAACGGATTGGAGTTCTTATTAGATTCCATCAATTGGTATCAGAGCCATGGGGCTCTCGATCTAGGATCTACAAGGTTTTTAGAAGAAACCCTAATAATCCTAATTTTCAAGAAATTGAGGTGGTTGAAAGTTTTATGGGGTTTTGAAGAGTTAGTGCTTTAAATGATGTCATATAATCGTCCTCTCTCTACCTGTTTGGTATGACAATCGATGATAAGTTTGTTATATTCGATTTGGGTTTTATGTTTTCTGTTTGCCCATGTTTTTGTGTTGTTGAAAATTGTTAATGCTACTGCTTTGATCGGATCTGTTATTACTATTGGAGTTATGTTTGTACTGTTCGCACAAGGAAGCAGTTTCAACTGCTAGTATTGTAGAGAAGCAGTTAATACTGTCCTCTTGTGTCCGATATCGGTTATTGAAGGATTTTTTGTTCTCGGGGCTATCTTAATTTTAGAAGAATCATTTCCATTTTTAATATTTCGGACAGATGGGTTGCACACAAAGATTGATTTTGGTTTAAATGTTTAATGGCTCGTTTTTGGATTTATGTTTTATTGGGTACGAAGTGGATTACTTTTCATTTATTTGAAGGATGAAGTGGATTTTCACGGGTTTTGTGTTCTTTTATTCTTTTGGTCTTGAGAGATAACTTGTTGGGTTATATACGGTTTTGATGAAGACTTGATTAATAACTTGTTTTTACCTTGATGTAAGGAGATAACATTGTTGTACTCACATGTATTTACTATCACGTGGTTAGTGACTCATGTAAGGCATGGGGATTTATCAAGAGATCGAGGTCTACTCATAAAATGAAGATAGAAGATTATGAGTTTTATCTTTATAGTGCAAGTCATAGACAACGTTTGGGTTGTTCTACTTATCAATCAAGTACGTTTTACTTAGTTTTCTTTCTTCAGTGATCATTACAAAGAGCAATACAGAATTCAGATGCAAGAGATGGTAAAATATTGGTTTTCAGGGAAGCTTATTGTTTAAAGTGTTTAAACATCTACATGCACACTTGAGGGAAGTGTTCATTATTACTGCTGATCTTTATTTTACTGTTGTTTAATTTCTACTGCTCAGATTCAATTTTTCTTAATTGTGCGTCATGGAGGGCAATTTGAGTAGTGGATGGCTGGATTAGTAGTTGTTGGTATTGATTTGTAGCTGTTGATCATGTTGCATATCACTAGAAACCCCTATTCCGATGATTACAAAAAGGGGAAGAAGACTACAGGTTTATTGATTTGCATCTTATTATGTGTGGTGGCATGTTCAAAGAGATCATAGTTTCCATATAATTAAATGTTTAGTTTCCTTGTATAATTAAATGTCTTTTATGAGCATTTAATTCATCTTTTATGAGCATTTAATTAGATGGTCAAAGCATTTAATTAGCTTCCTTTGAAAGCCTTGTAACCTCTATTATATAAAGAGGGGCATAGACATAGGTTTAGGTGTGCCAAAATGAAATGTGTGGTGCACCAAGGTGTAAACGTGTTGTGTGGGTGGGTTTACACGCTCCACAAGAGATAGATGCTAGCATGGTGGTGTAGCCCCAAGATCATTAGTTTGATCCTGTTGATGTAACCGTCTTACCATTGATCAGGTAAGATTGGGGCTTGTAGTAGTCATTATGTTAGAGATGATGATGAAAAACCTTGTATTAATAACAATTGTTCAATGTTTGAATATTCCGGCCTTTGTTATTAATATTTTCATAGATAAGGTTCTCAACAACCTGAGCTTAAACATACTTTAGATTCAAACTATTATTACCATTTTTTCGCATTCCTTCGAATGCACGGCATCTTCTGATCACATCAATACAACAGTTGTTCAGCCCTCTCATCTGCACTATATTTATTAGATGAATTTCACGAGACACCTGCAATATAAATTAAGATGTGTTGGGATTAAAGGATTCTTAGTCTGTTGATGATATGCTGCATGGATGGTTAGGGACTGTTGGTTGAGGGACTTGAAGAACTTCTACCAAGTCGTTTTGTGCTGCCTAGTACAAATGTTTGTATTGCTAGTGATAGTTTGCAAATGTTAGTTTATATTAATGTTGCTATGAGTTAAGACTATTCGATATAGCTAGTACTGTTGTGTTATTACTTCTTCTTAGTATGCATGAATTTTATTAGGTAATATATATAATTGGAGAGAAACTTATTGTAAGCCCATTAGGTCTCCTTGGTGTATAAAAGGAGGTCCTAGTGTATTAGGTCAGATGTACCTGCGTATCTTTAGATCTGTGCTTGTGAGCGTTATTTAAGTTTATTAGAAAATGAAATTGTTAACAATATAAAAAATGTCTTACATCTAGTGGTGTCAATTGAGTTGGCGTTGACTGCAACTGCCCCTCTTGTGCAGCCAACTGATTTTTTAGTTCAGTCACCATTCCCTCTGTCTGTGACATCTTGCTGGACATACTTTTGATTAATAGTTCTTTCTCTTCACGTTCACGTCTCGCAGCATCAAGTTGGTCTTTTAGTACAAATTCTTTCATCAGCTGCTTTGTTTTTGCTTCGTGGATGATTAAAATTACCTTTGTATGTCACTCCACTTCCACTCCTCTTGCATAAACCTCACTTTTCCTTACATAATTACAAGTGTCATGGCATCAGTGCCTTGTTCTACCTGACAAGGTTCCCTTCTTTGGATCTTGTCCTTAGTTTCTTTCTGCACACACAATATGGGAAATAGGTTATTATACGAAAATGAACATAATAAAAAGAATTGCAGTCAAACTTACAAGTTTATCTCCCACTGATCTAATCTCATCATCTTGATATTCTCCGTTTTGTGTTTCCCTTCCTTTCAACCACAGGGTACCACGGGTAGGTTCTTCATCTTGTTCATTTTTTTTTTCAATCTTATAAACATCAAATACATACACATGTAAGTTAAAACCGTATAAAGATAATCTATGAAATGCAAATGTGTAATCTTACCATTTTCTCTTTCACATGTGCGTATCCACCTCGTCCCATTGTATGCGGAAAAACACACTTGGAACGCGCCATTTTAGCTTTAGCAGATTTCACCTTGCAACACAAAATCATAAGGCGTTTAGATGTAGTAATGCTGCTAGTATAAAACTAATATATATGGAAACACAAAGTTATGAAAGATATATGGACTTAAATAAAAATGACTAATTAAAACCTTGTATTCCTCGGTGGCCGTGTAGTTTACAAAATTGACCCAATCTTCGGCTTTTAAAATTGCAGTATACTTCGCCGGGACTTCATTTAGCTTTGAAGGTGTATCTTGGTTGGGCAATATGTATGTTTGTCTCAGTTTCCTTCTAAAATTCCTTAGAAGTTGACCAAGACGATTCATTACCAGCTTTCTGACCGTCAAGTCAACATCAAAGTATCGCTGCAAAGATTAACACAATGTTGTGAATTAATTAGTTGCACATAATGTAAATGCAGAGATAAACTTATGTAGTACTGGGCTCAAAAATAGCTATATATGTTCAGTGATTCCATCCCATAGTATATTTCTTGCTTCTGGACCTCCTTCTTCCAGGATAGAATCTGCAAACCTATATGCTCACGAAACATGTCTCCTAAAAAAACTCGAACACAATGCTCGTGTTTTCCTGATATCCTATTCAATGCATCGAAGGTTACACTGAGCTTTACTCCACCGGGTTTTCCATATTCCCTGCGAAACTTGGCATACCTAGTTATTGCACTATTGCATAACATTTGAATGGTTATTTTCATATCCTCATGTGAACTTAATATACTCTCTGATTGATATTATAAAACGTTCAATTTCATTTTCATTTTCATTATTATAATTAACCAAATTGGCCTGATTATCAATGGCTTCAGTTTCCATGATTCTTCAGCCGCAATGTGTAAAAGAAAATAAGTAAAAGTGGCAATTAATGGTGTAAAAAGAGATGTTATTGTTCTGTTTTGGTTGTAGTCTTTTTTTATGGAGCCTAATGCACATGACCCATGACCCATATGAATTAGTCATTATCACCGATCATGCATGGGATCCATTACACTAGCTATAATCCACTATAACCCAATGCACATGACCCATGACCCATGTTAATTACCCATTATCACAAGTTATGGATGTGTCGTAACATGAATCTATAATCCACTACAACCCAATGCACATGACCTATGACCCATGTTAATAACCATTGTCACCAGTCATGGATGTGTCGTAACATGAAGCTATAATCCACTACAACCCAATGCACATGACCCATGACCATGTTAATTACCCATTGTCACCAGTCATGGATGTGTCGTAACATGACACTCTAAGCAACTACAACCCAATGCATATGACCCATATGATGTCAAATACCTATTAATGAATGTGACCTAATGCACATGACCCATGACCCATATGAATTAGTCATTATCACCGGTCATGCATGGGTTCCATTACACTAGCTATAATCCACTACCACCCCAATGCACATGACCCATGACCCATGTTAATTACCCATTGTCACCAGTCATGGATGTGTCGTAACATGAAGCTATAATCCACTACAACCCAATGCACATGACCCATGACCCATGTTAATTACCCATTGTCACCAGTCATGGATGTGTCGTAACATGACACTCTAAGCAACTACAACCCAATGCATATGACCCATATGATGTCAAATACCTATTAATGAATGTGACCTAATGCACATGACCCATGACCCATATGAATTAGTCATTATCACCGGTCATGCATGGGTTCCATTACACTAGCTATAATCCACTACCACCCCAATGCACATGACCCATGACCCATGTTAATTACCCATTGTCACCAGTCATGGATGTGTCGTAACATGACACTCTAAGCAACTACAACCCAATGCATATGACCCATATGATGTCAAATACCTATTAATGAATGTGACCTAATGCACATGACCCATGACCCATATGAATTAGTCATTATCACCGGTCATGCATGGGTTCCATTACACTAGCTATAATCCACTACCCAATGCACATGGGTTCCATTACACTATAATCCCACTAAACGACAAAATAGCCAAAAATGGCAATCCGATTATTCACCGATTAATCCCGCCTAGAAGGATTACAAGCTACAGGGAGGTCGACCGCCCGAAATTTATCGATCGTGAATTTTTTCAATCTTTGCTACTATTTCTTTAAGTAACAAAACTTTTATTCACGACTATTATCATTGCTAAAGGTATTTTCCTGATTAATCCCGCCTAGAACGATGTACAAGCTACAGGGAGGTCGACCGCCCGGCTATCGATTCGAGATTTTTTCAACCTTTGCTACTTTTCTTAAATTATTTTGTAAACAAGTAACAAACTTTTATTCACGACTATTATGTTGCTAAAGGTATTTTCCCGATTAATCCCGCCTAGAACGATGTACAAGCTACAGGGAGGTCGACCGCCCGGCTATCGATTCGTGATTTTTTCAACCTTTGCTACTTTTTGTCACACCCCGCCAAGACGGAAACGCGAGGCATAACGAGAATGGATATCATCACAACACAATGGTGTCAACAATAGAGAAATACTAAATGCATAACTGAGTCATAAGACACAATGTGTCATGACAATATCGAAAACAAAAAACAACATCCTTGTATAAGAAAAGGGGTCTCACCAATACAAGAATAACAAATCCACAATCCTAATAAAAACCAAAGCATTCAACAAAGATTCATGCAAAAATATAACAATTTTAGGAGCGAACTCCCATGCAACCCTAGCAGTCTCTCTCTAGCCACTTCTCCTAACCTCATGATGCTCACCTAAAAATGATGCTAAAATACGTCAACACAATGGTTGGTGAGAGTCATAGGTTTAAGACACCAAAACAATCTTTAAATAAAACAATTTGCTGCGATTAACATAACATATCATGGCAGAACAATTTAAGCTAGTTATCACATAGGCTATCAAACAATTCACAATCAATCATAACGGGACGGAACGTGCCCACGATCCACATAACAAACCTGGGGTAATCCATTACCCTCCGATCGGAATCACACAGAATGGAGTTATTTCAACCCTCCAGTTAGATTTGGAATGAGTAGAGTCACTACCCTCCAACCGAAATCACATAGAAATGGGATCTTATTCAATCCTCCAATTAGAATAGGGATAGGTAGAAGCACTACATCTAACCGAATCAAGACAGAAATCATAACAACATAAGCAAACCAAATATAATAACCACATAAACGTCATGCCTCAAGTAAAACCAAAAATCGCCGCGATTAATACACATCCAAACATCTTTGCATCACTCCATCCCCATGTAAAAACATAAAAGAGGGACATGAAACTCACCTGAATTCTTAGCATCCCAAAAGAACCAACAAAACTTTCATACTTCACGGATAATCTAAACAATTAAGCACACAATAAGCTACCATCAATTAGGCATTCAACCCAATATGATGTAACCTCAACTATGATGGATATCTAAGCTATCTACCATAGTTCTATACTTGATTTAACCCTTTTCCAACTCCTACATATGCCATTTACACTTCAATGCTACACTTTAAATTTTCTGGTTTTGAGCAGAATTTTATACTCACTTACACGTCCTAAACGTACCACTTAAACACTTCCACAATTCAAACCAAAATTCACCATGCTACATATATGTCCTATGAACCTCTCATAGCTCTCCCAAAGCCATTACCCTTTTACAAATACCCTTTAGAAATTCATTAATCCAAAGTGTCCAGAATTCGTCCAGAATCTGACCCCCTAAAAGTATGACGTTAGATAACCAACTTAAACTTCATAACCTACTTAGAAAAAATTCAGGGGTCACACACAATATATAAACTAACTTCCACGTGATTTAGAGCCTCTAACTAGATGTCTAAGTATTTTTAGAAAAATCAAAACCAAAACTGAAATTCGTCACTGTTTTACACACTGATTTTGTAACGACCTTTTGACCCACTTCCCGACCATAAAAACTCACGAGGCCAACTTTTCTGGAAAGTAGACTCTCTGAGGTTATCTCCAGTATGTTGTAATTTGTTTATTTGAATTTTTATGAATGAGTTATGCTCGTTACAAAACTGCTTAACTTTCTGCAGTGAATTAAACAACTAATTCGGGCGATCTAGACCCTAACGCATGATCAAATCTTGTAACCAATTAAACTAATGATTAAACAATCATTATAACATTATAAACTTCCAGAAAAATCAAAGCCCTAATTTATAAACCATAATCCATCATACTTAGATTACATTAATTGAAAATTAAATAACTAGAACTAAACAAGGATTAGAAAATACCTTAACCAAGAACCCTAAAATTCTCTTCTTTTTCTTCTCTTGTAAAAATCGGCCAACTTCAATAGGGGTTTAGGGTTTTTATTTTTTTTGTATTTATAGGCTCTAAGGTAATCCTAGATAAAGCCTAGTTAGTGTTTGATTTCTAATACAACTATTTTTTTATTTTCTTTTCTTTTTTTCTTTTAAAAATCATATTTTACTATTCATCTATAAATAAAATTAGAGGAAACTACAATTTTGGTCCACTATCTTTACCGGGTATAACACTTTTGGTCCATTTTTTTAAAAATTTACGGGTTTAAGCCAAAACCCGAGTATCCATTTCACATTTGAGCCAAATCAGACAATTTCGTTAAATTAGATTTGGCTCAAATGTGAAATGGATACTCGGGTTTTGGCTCAAATATGAACCAAAATAGTTAGATTTGGCTCAAATGTGAAATGGATACTCGGGTTTAAGAGGTCATGACATGACGTTCGAGGAGTTAGGACACTTTAAATCGTAAATCCAACAACTCGTCGATACGCCATCCGAAGAGGCCTCATTATGAAACTCCCTAGTAATATAGTACTTCGATAACCACATAATATTCTATATAGCTCAATCACCAACTAATGGTTTTGGTAAAATTGTTTTTAATAAGTTAAAACGTTTATAATTACCGTTTTAGTAAAACTAGCATAACTTTTGCGTTTTAAGCCCGATTTTGACGTTTCTTATGCCCATCTTTTCGTATTAGGACGAGTTATTATAATTTGACATTTTCCATATTTTGACCCCCTGGTGAACAGTAACTTTTACTGTTCACATCAGACGTAAGTTTTATTTAACTCGTATTTGTTGTCGTAAACCCCGTAAATGTCGTATTTTATTCGTTATAGCTCCGTTTTTAGTGATTCTTTCGAGGACGTTCTCGTTTTTGAAAGTTCTATATATTTATGAGGTTTACAAAAATATAACTTTCTGTCATGAATAGTAACTTTTATAAAAATAGTTTTATAAAAGTATTAATTGTCGTAAACTCGCGAAATTCATAACTCGTTCGTTATTAATTGAAAAATTACGATTCTTATCATTTTGGAATCCTAAAAATATGTATAATTTGTTAAAAATATCAACACTTGCTGTTTATACAATTTTTATAAAATGTTTTTATAAAAATTCTTTTACGACTCCGTTTAATAGCGTATAACTTGTTTTTACCGTAACTTTTTCGTTATTAATCCGTTTAACAAGTTTCTTACCTTTTCGGAATCGTCGTGAAATGTATTATCTTATAAAAATATAAAATAAGTATATTTTTAAGACACTTTGGGACAGAATGTTTAACTAACATTCATAAGTTCATTTTTGACCTTGTTTTTATGTTTTACCACTTTATACTTTTTACATAATAACCATAAGTGTACATATTTTCTTATCATGATATAACCTTATTTTAATGATCTTATAACCTTAATATAAGTCCATAATTATCCTTAACTTGTCTTAAGTATTTCTTTAACTTGAAACATATTCAAAAACCATAGAAACCCTAATTTCCCCATAATCATTTTTATACCAAAATAACTTGATACAATATTTTCTCATCCTTTTTAGTGTGATATAAGTATTAACACCATATGTATATAAGTGTATAAAATGATCATTTCAAGTACAAACTCCATTTTCATGATAAAAATCCTAAATGGTGATTTAAGCTATAAAGAATTAACATATGCATATAAATGAAAAATACAAGAACATAAAGAGTTCAAGTAGACCTTATGAGGTATGATGATGATGAGAAACAAATGCTAAACCCGTGTTTAGACTAGAAACCAAAGCTTGCACTTAAGAAAACCCTTATTTTCTTAAAAAAACCCTAGTCTTTCTTTTCTTGATTATAACTTGCAAATGGTGATTCAATGGTTGGAAACACCTTAGAATGACTTATAATAGATGTGTATAGGAGTGTATGGGTTGTATAAAAATTGCTATGGATTTAGAAGAGTGCTTGCTAATTGCCGAAGCATATAGAGAGGAAAAAGGAAGATTTGCTTTGGTTTTCTAGTTAAGTGTAAAGCATATAAGTTACTTCTCTTATGTATACATGAAAGTATGGTGCAAGGCATGGTCTAGGAGTCAAAGCATGGTCCAAGTGATGGTCTTGGTCTTAGGTATGCTAGGTATGGTGTTGCCATAATGAAGTATGGTGTGGACATGATGAAGTATGGTATACATTTAAAGAAGTATGGTGTAACTTTGACCAAAGGAAGGGTTTACTGTATTTCTTTGTACCATTGCCCATAAATTCGGCATAGATAGGTTATATATGATATATTTTTGCAACTTATTATGTAATTGGGGTAAAAAAGTGGTATTTGTTGAAGCGTAGGAAAATTTTTTGGGTTCCGGGAGTGCCTAAACGCAATTTATCGCGAAACGTATACACTTTACGTATCCGATAAAAATAAAATGAATAAAGTTAATAATTATCCTCAAAATAATTATATAACCCTTGCTTGATGTAAACATTTAATTGCTTGATGCCCGTTTACATTGAACGCTAATTTTTAGCTTACGCGATTTAAACTTAATTCATAAAATTACAAGCAAACGCGTACAATACTAAAAATAAATAGCATAGTTATTGACGTCGCCAAAGACTTGAAAACACAGGGTGTTATAATTGATGTTCTTTATTTAATTCCGCTATGCATATTGTTATCATTGTTATTGTTAATCCTAAATATAAGTTCTAATCAAACTGAGCTTAAACGATCTAAGAAGTTCTATCAAACTCCACAATTGGTATTAGAGCCATGGGGCTCTTGATCTAGGATTCAAAAGGTTTTATAATTGAGTTTTCTATTTTCAATAAAAGGTGAATTCAATGAAACTAGGGTTTTTACAAACCCTAATTCATAAAAGCAGAAAAGCATGGTTTTTAGGTTCAAGATACAGTGAATTTGGTTATTCTATAATGTAGGCTTCTTGAAGATCAGGTACATGATGATTGGTTTTAACAGCAAGGATGTGCGGCAAACAAGGGTTTCATGTTCAGTTTTTGTAAACAGCAAGTATCGATATGATTGAAAGGTACAAAGAAGCAGCAGTTGCGACAAACAGGTCTGGTGGTGTTCGAGGTCTGTTCCAGATGCTATTATTAAATGCAGTAATAACGAATGGGAGGAAGGAGAATGAAGATTAGTAACAGATTAGTGACAGTTTAATGACAGATAAAGTGTTGCTAAAAACTATGAGGGGGAAGGAGAATGCAGTTTAGTGATGGATTAGCAACAGCTTTGTGACACTAAAAAGCATCGTCTGGATACTTAAAAAAATAAATAAATAAAAGGTATCCTTAAACAGTGGTTACAAGTTAGTACAGCTCGCGTTGATGTTTATACTACCAAGGTAAATTTTACACTCTTGTCCATACTTAGTGCTGCTCGTTAATTAGTGATGCCAGTTCGCGTTAATGCTGCTTATGTAAACTTAATGCTGCCTATACTTACTTAGTGCTGCCAATAATAAGAGTTAATGATGACTGGGTTCGTACACCAGGTTGTTAATACTGCTTGAGTTGATAATATAAAAGCAGTATTAAGTTAAAACTTTTAGTAAGTTAAAACAGTTTATACTGCCAGTTATATGTTTCTACTGCTTGGATTGTTTCTATTGCTGGGCTTAAATTTAAAACTGCTAGTATCATCAAATATTAGACAGTACATGGATAGTGGATCTCGGACAAAACAGATTCACAAGTTTGTTTTTGGTGTTTACTGTTTGGGTTTTTGGTTTTTGTTTACATGTTCTTAAAAGTTTAAAGGCTCGTATTTATTGGAAGAATTGATTACGAAGGTGGTTATTTATCACTTATTTGAAGTTGAAGTGGAGTTTTTTGAATGCGTGTTCTTATCATATCTTAAAGTGGGTGTTACACTTTAAAGATAACTTGTTTGTACTTACAATGTTGTGACAAAGACTTGTCAAAATCTAGCAAAGGTGTGTGATTTCGCTTATGGTGCTCAATGCATACATTTGCTATCACTTTAGTTATGTGTCTCATAGAAGATGGGGATTTTTGTCAAGAGGTTGCGATCTACTTATATTTCACATATTTATTTATAAGTTTGACATCACGTGGATAGTACAAGATATAAGACATAAGTTTGGGTTATTCTACTTCAGCATCAAGTTCGTTATACTTAGTCTTCTTCATCAGTGATCATTACAAAGAGCCTACATAATTAAAGATTCAAGAGATGGTAAACATATTAGTTTCAGAGGAAGCTTAATTGACAAAATGTTTATCCATCAGGTTATGTTCATGCACCACTTGAGGTGAAAGGTTTCATTACTACTACTAGTTATTTATTACTACTGCTAGTTTAAATTTCTACTACTCAGATTCATTTTTATTATTGTGCGTCATGGAGGGCAATTTGAGTATTAGAAGGATGGGTTAGTAGTTGTGGTATATGATTTGTAGCTGTTATGATCCAAGTTGCATATCTACAGAAGACCCCCATTGGATTATGACAAAAAGGGGAAGAAGATTACAGAGATAGGATTTGCAGCTTATTATGTGTGGTGGCATGGCAAGGTTACAAAGGAAATCTGAATTAAGGGGAAGTTTGTTTCATTTAGGGAGATCCATGATATCAACTTCAGGGGAAGCTTTGATTAAAGGCTTATGATGAAGTTCGTACAAGAACATTGTTTGTTTTGTCATCATTAAATAAGGGAATATTGTTGGGAATTATAGATTTGATGAGACAAAAGAACAAAAGAATGAAAAAAGGATCAAAATCATCATTAAAGAATTCTACAAGCTGGTGGAGAATTATGATAAATTTGGTCAAAGATATCAAAAGATAAGATTCTGGAAGATCTCCTTAAGAAGATAAAGATAACATAAGATATTTCTTAAATTTTAAAAGATTTACTTATTTATATCTTTATGTTAACTTCCTTTGTAAGTCGTGATCTCTCTATATAAAGAGATCATAGACACATAGTTTTAGTATCCAGAAAAACGTGTTTGTGTGTGTACACTAGATCAATGTAGACGTCTAAGTTAGTGTGCGTAGCCTCAAGGATCCTTAATCCCTGTTACAGGTGGTAACCGATCTATACTAATCATATAGATTTGAGGCTGGGTGGAAACGTTTGATAATAAAACCTTGTTCAAATAACATTGATGTTCTTTATTTAATTCCGCTGTGCATATTGTTATTATTGTTATTGTTAATCCTAGATATAAGTTCTAATCAAACTGAGCTTAAACGATCTAAGGAGTTCTATCAAACTCCACAGTATTTGTCACGCGTTCTAAATTTATATGTGGCTAAATAATCATATAAAAAATTACCAGTTACCTTTAGCCACATAAATGTTCGAATGTGTGGCAATACAGTTCTAATGGTCACACGCATCAAAATTTCATGTGTGGCTAATTAGTAAATATTGTCTATTTTGGTACCTTTAGCCACATAAATATGTGAATGTGTGGCCGTTCCATTTTGCCCATGTGTCACCAAATCCCAGATTTATACTAGTGTCAGTAATTTCCCTAGATTAGCTTTCTTAGACTCCTTCACTTTCTTGTTAGCAACATTACCCTCTGCACACTCTTGACCAGGTACTCCGGATACCATAATGTTTGCCCCCTCCCCCTTTATACCAAGGTGTACCTTTTACTGCTCTTTTACCAAGCAGTCCGTGTTTTTCTTTTCTTTAAGTTGCTTGTCCTCTAACCATCTTTGAGCCACTACAGCATCATCGTTACTAACCTGAAAAACCTCAGCTTCATGATCCCTTAAAGCTCCCTGCAGTTCCACCTCAAACCAAACACGTTTTTCAACATGTACTCTATGGACTCCTGTATCAACACCAGGACCAAGTTGTTTGAACCTAACTTGTTTATGACCAAGTTGTTTGAACCCAACTTGTTTAGAACCAAGTTGCTTTAATCCAACTTGTTTTAAACCTCCATGCTTTTGTACACCAAAATTCATCACTTATGCTTCCAAAGTATACACACATTTCATTTACCTGATCCCAGTCATCATAACCCAACAACCTTTGATCACGTTGATTCTACCCATCTGCATCTTCACATTATAACCCTTTTTTTCAAGAGTATCCAATGAAATCAAACTTCTTCTTAACCATGTAACATACCTGACATCTTTCAGTATAAAGCTTGATCCATCATGCAATTGTATCTTCACTTTCTTTGTCCCTTTGATAGTGCATGTCCTGTTATCACCTAACGGAACCAAACCACCATTGATAACGCCTAAATTATACATATTTTCGGTGACGTTATTTATAAATATTTTATCATTTATCATTAACTTTCGATACTTAATAGCATGAAATACTTATAGGTTCACTTGAAGACATCCTGAGCTCAAATCAAGTAAAGATCAAGTACTTATACACTTCGGAAATCAAGATACAAGAAAAGATAAAGTCTCAAGCTGAAAAGTGAAAATGTGCGCCGCACTTACCCTTTGTGTGCCGCACTTCTCCTCAAAGTCAAAGAATTAAAGGCTCAGTCAAAATAGTGCATTAACTCCCCAAGTACGTCGCATAAATTATTTTGTGCGCCGCACTTCCCATCTGGCTATGAAAATAAATGAAGTCAATAAATACTAGCGCATTAACACACCATATACGCCGCATAAGTTATTTTGTGCGCCACACTTCTACCCAAAATTCAGCCTTTAAATTGAGCCAAAATTCTCACACATTTTCATCAATCAATCAATCAAATCATTCCCTTCATACACTTCTCTCATCTCACACACAATCTCTCTCCCTTATGAAGTTCTAAACTTTCCTAACCTTTTCCTAAACCATAAACACAATACCTTTTGAAGATTCAAGATCAAACAACCAAGAATTAAGAAGAATATCATCTTAGTTTATAGAAATAATAAAGTTTATTGTTGAATCAAGTTATGTTATGAACTACATAGCCATGAGAGGCTACTTCTCTCATGACTGCTCAGTGAAGTTATGATAATGAAAGTGTTTGGTATGATTGTGATCTCATTAATCTCAAGTTTATGTTGCACCTCTGTTATATCTTATCTTGTCGGTTTTGCTTATCAACAAAGATTATATAATCATATCGATATAGGTCAAAAGACTCGTTATGATCTATATGGTTTTAAGGATTTATCTATGGTCTTTATCGTCTGTGTCGAGAAATCCACTTTCATAAATTGATAAACAAAATAAGCTTTGAAATAATAAGTAACTGGATCATTTGAGTGACACATCTGGTCTAGCCAACTAAATATATGTCTTAAGTTAATTAAGTTAATTTGTGAAAACATTTTCTGACGAGAAATCATTTTTATAAGTTAAGGTTCCATCTTGGAGGTCTAAATTACCATTACTTATAAATTATTCTCAACTATTCGAGTAGTCATCTTTATTATCACTGGTAAAACAAAAGTTATTTTCAAAGTTGTTAAAGTCTATTTTCTTTTTGATTATTTGAACACTACTTAAATCCTTGTGGACGACCTAGTCTTACCTAAAAAAGATTATACTACATACGTGGGTTATACTTTTACCAGTGTGTTTCCCTATAATAAAATTGGTATTTTCAGTCATTATAAATTTAAAGCGTTTGAAACACATCAAAGTTTTTGGCGCCGTTGCCAAGGATTTTTAAGCTGTTCTATAGTTAACTCTGGAAAATTATTTTAACTCCCCATCTTTTTCAAAAATCACCGTACAGTTTTCTGGCAAACTGACCCAAACAAATTCTCCTTTGGATGCATACACGTGCTTCTAATTCTGAACTTCTTGAATCATTACCTAGCCTTAACGTACTCTGAATCAAAAACTTCGTCGACGAAACAAAAGAGTTCCATTCGATCAAAGAAAGAATCCACCTCAACATCCGAGAATTGTCTATCAACCGATTCTCAACATCAATTACTCCCGTCACTTTCTTGATATTCTTCGAAATTACAATCCAATAGATTATGAACCCATGTGGGTTGCCGACCATGTTGTCGCTTTGACTCCTGGTTCCGCAATCACTATTCCTGAAACCGCTAACAAATTTGCCATTAAAGGTAACCACTTGACTCTCGTCAAAAGAAACCAATTTGATGGTAGAACCAAAACTGATCCTCATAAACACATTCATAAATTCCTTAGAATCTACGATATGTTTAAATACAGAGATTGATATTGTCGTTTTTCAACGCATCAAATAAACCCTCAAAAATAATATATATATTTATATAAAATACATATATGTATACGTAAGCAAAGTATCATACAAATTTTTCTTAGGAAAGAATAATAAGTAATCAACACGGGTATCGTTTTCCTCGGTGAGAGGTGAATGGAGATCTACGTTCATGTTATAAATGGAGCTTGATTGTCATTCAAGTTTTTGGATTTTGTTTTAAACTATTTTTATACTAAAAATTAAACTAATATTAATTCTAAGATTTAAAACTACAAGATTATACTAAAATTGATCTAAAAGATAAAAATGACAAATATGCTTAAAAAGATATTAATGACTAATATGCTTGCTAAGTGACGTGAAAAATTCCTTAAGTGTGAATTTAGGTTTATTAACAAATTATAATCCTTAAAAAATATAATTTTCTCACAACGTTGGTTTATTTTGAAAACGATATCTTAAAAAGAAAATAATTGCTAGATGTGTAATTTGATTATTCTCCGGATTTTGCCCTTTAAACAATCAACTTACAAATCTAAATACACCAAAAATTCTCTCTCTACCCCCAATTCAAAAACCCTAATTGATGAACATCTTCTAACAAAGATGACTTTCAAACTCCACAAATTAACAATCTAAATTCCTTCTTCCCTTTTGTTTGAATCTTGTTATAACCCTTGAAATTGGGATTAATCATTGATTGATTAATCTCATATCGAGCGTGTTAGGCGGGTTTCTCATCTTGGGTTTTTGTAATTTAGATTTGTTATTCTCCTCTTTATATCAATTAGACTCTGTTTCCGTTTCCGTTTAATCTCGCTGTCATTGAAACCCTGATCTGTTTTTCTTTTCAATCCTTTTTTATCTTGATCTCCCTTCAATCCTAAGATTCTAATGAGGAGTCGTAGATCCAAAGAGGACGACGTTAATCATATTTCTATCTCCATTTATGTTACAAATTTTCTGGAAAATTTTTCTGCAAAAGAGCTATTTCAATCATGTAAACAATAC